>JZKD02S1883205.1:549026-561542 GCA_000966675.3 Picea glauca
TTTGATTGAATGGTTTAAGTCATGCAATGACGCATTGATATAATATATGGTCTTGGTATGGCAAGTTGATACAATTATCCACCACCCAAAGTGTCAAGTTGGCCGATTCATATGGTTTAAACGATATTATGATGGATGGAACAGCATTGTACTGTGCCATTATTATCCTGCATGGCAGTGGTAATTCCACCACCTTCGCACGCATACAATTAATCCATTCCCCTTTGAACGTTGCAGCTGTTAGCCGTAACGATTTTCGACCCTGTGTATTGTATTTTTCAATTCAAACCCTACTATGCACACAAGCCATGGCTCCAGTCATAAGGACCGAGCCCAACGGTTGCCAAGCATTGTTGATGTTCGATGGCGCTTATAGCGACCTGGTGGAATTCAAATGGCTCTCGTTCATTCGAAAATTCGATGGTTATAACCCTAGCGTGGATCGGCAATTTGCGTTAACCTTCGATGGCTGTCGAGCCAAGGTTGGGGATGTGCAACTGGAAATTAATGAGCAATTTCTTAGCTTGGCAACCAGTCTGCCTGCTACGGGACAGAAGTGGTCGAAAAATTACAAAATGGAAGATGTCCCGTGGACATTGTTCTTCCAATATCGATTGGTGAACTCCTGTGACAAAGGATTGCCTGCAAATATGTTAAAGCAACGTTGGCATGACCTGCTAATGATAATCAAGCAATTCATTACTTGCGAGGGCAGGTACGGGTTCGTTTTCTTGTATCAACTTCATCTATTGATGGTTTTTATAGGCTACAAGCTTAATATGCCTCACTACCTGTATAGAAGTCTGTTTAAGATGGCTAAAAGGTACAAATGCAACCAGGTCGATACCAGCCTCTTCCATTTTGGGTTAATTAAAATGCTTATGGTTTATGAGTTGGGTTTACGTCGTGACTGTTGGAGTGATTTTCTCAGTTGTAATAAATTTGAAGACTCAAGCCCACCACAGGTTGATAAACCTGTGGTGAGCGAAAGCAAGCCTATCCCCCCTGTACCTTACAGTGTTTTGTTACCCAAACCTCTACCCGACTCACCTATGAACTTGCCTATGTTTGTGACCAAACAGGTCAAAATTCCTAAACCCGCAGCCAAAAAGCCTAAGGCTAAACCTAATGCAAATTCTAAAGGTAAGAAAAACGCTCGATTAATCTCTCGCATGGCAAGAAATAAACCGAGACCCCCTGGTAATCCTGAGCCTATCATGGTCAGCAAAGATTTCGACTTGGAGATTGAACGTTTCCTCGCAGATGAGTATCCCTACTCAGAAGGTCTGTGTGAAAAACCCTCATACGACTTTGTCAAAAACCTACCACCTTGTTTGCGGGATGATCCCAATTTTCCTGGCATTGAAATGCCTCGTGGAACCCTCGGTGACTCGTCGAAACCCTCTCCTACTCAACCAGTTGTTCCACCATGCAATCAGTGTGGCTTATGGTTGGAAAGATACTACCTAGATGTGTCAATGTTGCAATCCAGAATTCATGCTCTGGAGGATCAAGTGGCAAAACTCACCAGTCATAATGCGAAGGTGCAACCCACTGACAAGAAACAGCGAACAACAGGCTCAATTATGTTTAAGAATGTTGAGTCATCTACAGCAATCGTCAATTCAAAATTGGCATAGCCAGAGCAACCTCGCTGGTATGACTTTCACCTATTTATATGACATATTCATAAACTTTGTGTACATCGTTGACCTGTTCTGTCACATAAGCATGCATTGTTGTATATAATTTCGTTTTGATAAATCGAATTTCATTATCGTTTTAGTTTTGATTGGATTTGATGTTGATTCTATTAATCATAATGTGGATTTGATTGTTTCAAATTGGTTGCAATTGAATGTTCTGTTGCATCTATTATAGACACAAGATGTTTTGCATTTCAAACTTTGAAACACGATCTATGTTGCGATCTGAATTGGTTATGATGCACATGATGGGTAAAAGATGGTTATCTGTTACAATTTTATTTAAATATGACTTTGATCAGCCTGGATACGGTTTGGAGGATGTTTAAAAAGGTTTTGTTTTATCTTTACCCAAATCGTGAAGTGATACAAATCGTAACAGTCATGCAAGTCCCAGCCAGTCAATTCGTTGTGGCCAGTCGGCCCTGTTCTCTTTTGAATTGGAATAATAATGGATATTCAGTTACGAATGGATTTGTAAAACAGAAATAATCATGCCCAGGACGATGAGTTGTTCTATATTTGACTCAAACCCAATTTTATTGGATTGCTGCCTAGCTTATGGTTATCAATGCTATTGAATTTTGACTATGTAATGCCCAGTAATCGAAATCTATGGCGATTTTTGGTCGATGTTGTTACGCATGTTTCGTTTTGACTATATCGTAACAGCCTTCCCATATTGGTATTTGATTACAACAAAATGAATCTTATGCATAATATCTACAACCTGCCTATCTTTACTGTTGATTGAAATGACATGAATTTTATGTATATTGTTACAGTTGTAACAAATATATTTTGTGTTCAATGGTATCGATTATAATTATGTTGTGGCATATCTTGTCTTATATGATTACGATTATGTTCGATTATGGTTGTATTGATTACGATTACATCGTATCTCATATGACTTGATTCACTTCTTAATTTCGTTTGATATGAAACAGGCCTGTCAAGGTTTGACCATGTTTTATGGTAACTGAAAACATAGCATTCTTTACTCTGTTTCGATTGCATTCATTTTGATATTGTTTAATTTGAATGATAATTTCAATTGAATCATTAGTAATTCATTTTTTAATGATTATTAAAAGATGATTGGATTTGATTTGATTTGATTGTTATCTGTTCCTGTATGCTATTTTTGACTAGCTACAGAATCAGAATATTTTGTAGCTAAGTCTGTGGAATCAATTTTTTATTGTTTTCTTAATGAAATATATTTCTAATTGGATATTTGTGTTCTATTGTAGGTAAATTCGAATTGGCAGTAGATATGATGAGTAGTTAGGAGATGTTTTACAGATTTCACTTGCATTTTATTTTCTTAGTTTAGGTGATTTTGGGATATCTCCCAGATTATGTAAAACAATTTGATATTATCCACAAGGAAGTTTTACCTTGTGAAGAGACCTATATATACTTATGATTTTTGTAATCATGATCATCCTCATTCGTGGGAGAACAAGGATATGGAGTTATAATAGAGACTGAAGCAGAATTTGGTGTTTTGTCATAGCTTTAGCCTCTCAATATATCAATATTTTGTTTTATGTTGTGTATATCAGTTTGTTTATGGTTTACGACTACTTTAGCTATCTAAATCATGTACAAATGATATAATTTTGGTCACTGTTATCCATATCTTATTTCTTCCAAATAGATAAAAGACATAACAATTGTTAATTCAGTTTGTGAATGATAGTTTTATCTTCTTCATGAATTGGATTGTTATATATAAGTTTTTTCCATAACAGGTTTCCCTTATTGCAGGAATTTATAATCATAAGATTGTAATGATTTTCTTTTATGTCTTGTTTTTCCTGTAAATTACTTCAAAGAGAAGCACAACCAATCATTTATGAGAAGCTTACGGACTAACCGGTGCGAGTTTCCCTCCTCCGAACAACTTAGAAGTCATCATATACAGGGCAGACTTGGAGCGTTTCCAGGTCAATTAGTCTTCTTCATACTGTTTTCATTAAGTAGTTTAATTTAGATATAAGTCTAGATAGTTTTATATTAGATCGTTTAATTTCAGTAGTTTTACTTTTTATTCATAAAACATAGAAAATCAAAAAGAGATTCTTGGCTGTCTTAGGGCAGAAAACACATGAGTTTTGCAGGTTTTAATTAAATCTGTAGGTTGTTTATAGTGTACATTTGTGAATAAGAAATATTATAATTGATAATTAGATAGCTGATTTGAATCATTATAATAGTAGTTAGTCGATTGTATATAATAGTTAGAACAGTTAGATTTAGTTTTAGTTTAATTTAGTAGTTTGTTTTAATTAGATTAGTGTGTTAGTTTCTTTTATTTTTATTTAGTTTGTTTTATTAGTTGTAATTAGTTTAGTTTCTTTTAGTTTGTTTTAGATAGTTTAATTTGCTTATTAGTTTAGTTAGATTAGTTAGTTCAGATCAGTTTTTCTCTTTGGTTCTCTTAGGAGACCTTAGAGCAGCCAATGGAGCCGTTAAACTCGTCAGGGTGGTTCATTCCAAACGGCTTGGGTTATTTAGACAACCCCGGACCGGTTCCACTCTCTCAATTGACGGACGGACTGTTTCGCCCGTCAGCACAGATCACCAATGGTCGGGGTTCGGTGATATTTGTGAACAGTCTTTGTTTGTTGGGGAAGATTCGTGGGTGACTTTTGGTTTGCGAAGAAAAATGGTCGATGGTCGATGATCGGGCACCGGGGAGATTGGTTGGAAGGTTTGGTTCGAATATGAAATCAGTGTTCCTCAATCGTCAATCACCAATAGAGATCATATCAATGGTTCATAATGATTCCAATTTGAGATCGACAATGTAAATCACACTTTTCGTATTTTGGAGCCATTTTTGTATTTTGGCCAAAACTGGAGAAAATTAAGTCATATTGAGATGAAACTTATGGATTTTTTCCACAGAGAGGCTATCTACAAAAGTTCCAAAGGGAAATTGTCCATTTTTTCTTGGATTTGTCAAAAAATGCAAAATAATGGCTTTTAAAGATCTGGGTCCAGATCATTGGCAGAGGTCCAGATTAAGATGAAACTCTTGGAGAGCGTCCCGAAAGAAGACATGAAAATAAACCATGAAGGATCTGAATAAATCCTAAGGTAATTAGAATGGGGATACTGAAATAGGCAAAAATCCACTATTTTGGGTCACTTTTTGGGGATTTTTTAGATTTTCAGAGCAGAAAAAGTGACCCTAGTTCACAAAACTGGAAAACTTTATTTACTCAACATTTTATATAATCATCAATACAAACAAATTTAGTTTATTGAATCTTTTCCATAAGTGCACAGATTGTGAGATAACCATTTTTGCTAAAAATTCCAAGTCTCGAAAAATGGGTGAAAAAGGACAAAGTTGTATATTCCAAATTGTTGTATTTTTTGACTGGTGTATCAGATTGAAAATATGAGAGTTGTTATGAATTCCCTGTAATTATTTTTATCTATTTTGCATACAAAATTTTCTCTATTTCCTGACATATTTTCTTCTGCAGTGGACAAAATTTGGTGTTTCAGTAAAATTACACCAGTGGAAAAAGTGCAAAAATGGAGTGAAAGTGGTTTTTTCAAGAAGCCGTAACTTTTATCTCATGAATCACAAAGAAGAACGAGTATGGTTGTTGGAAATATTATTCATAGGAGAATAACCTTGAATTATTATGATTTGGATAATGATGATATATTTCATCATGAGTTGAGCAGAAAAGGGACCTGTAGCATTAATTAGAAACAAATTTATACCACGCATAATTCTAACAAAATGGTTTCTTGCACATTTTACAGAATTAGAGGTGTAATAAAATAAATTCAAGCCTAGGATTGTATATCAAATTCATAGAAGAAGAATATATTTTTCAAAAGTTGGTTGAGGTAATAAAGAGCTACATGACAAGTAATGAAAAGTAGATAAAGAACACGAGAAGAGTGAAACTGAAGAATTATTAGTCAACTACTACAGAGTATGAATGAATTTCATGTGCAATAGAAATAATGCTCACATAAGAAATGAAGCCAATGGGTGAATAATGTCATTAATGAACATATAAAGGAAACTTAAGACTCCATAACCTTGAAGGTAGATATGTGTAGATAGTTGCAAGCTTGATGTGTGAATCATCTCTACATGTCAAGCACAGGAGTGCCTGGGAAGGATTTGTTAGCTATGACTTAGCTACCTTGTCTCAAATTAATTAGATAAATAAATCCACTTCTGATATCAAAATTCACAGTGGATGCATGATACTAATGCAGAGAAATCAGGGATAGAATAATGAAGGTTCTTTCACTTGAAAAATGTCACTGAATGAAAATAGACTTCCATTGGGAATGGTCTTGAATGGGAAAAGTATGAATTTATAAGGAATTGTTAAATGAAGTAATTCAATGGACAACTAGAAGTAATATCAAGGATGTGAAATGATTATGGTTAAGTTGACTCAAGGATGATGTGGTAGAAGAGTTATGGATTATTGTGAGATGCCTCATTCCAAGGTGTTGGAATGTTCCATAAAGGTAAAGTTTGGGTATGACTTCCTAAGAGAAGTTGCTTCAAATAGAAAACATTGGTTGGATTGCAAAATGGCCAAGTGGAACTTGGATGGAAAGTGTTCAGACCATGTAACAGTATGGAAGATGAGCAGAATGGGAGCACACAAGGCAGCAAGGATCTGAAGAAATTCAAGGACAACTAGCAACAACATAACTAAATAAGTAAATTGAAACAGAAATGCACTAGAGTGCATGATGCATACAATGAATTTAGATTGCATATGCATTAATAGGCATGTTGACAATGAGTGTTTCATGCATATGGATGTGCATTTGTGCTTGAATATGTATACCGCATGCTCTTGGACTTAGAATAGTCTGTTATTATGCAACAATGATGTTATAGAAATTGTGTATGACTAATGAAAGATTATGTATTCGGGAAAAATGGTATAGCATGGTTAAAGATGTGGATGTTGTTGATTTATATGACTTCCACCTCTGTCAAGACCCATGAAGGTGGTAGGAATGGTGATCAAAAGGATGGAGGAGGAAGCCTGGGAGCTTCTATACATGTCAGTCGATCAAGTAACATCAAGTAGGTTGATAATAGCCATACAGTTATGCATTTGATTGCTTCCAATGTTGAAGAGAATTGAGGTAAGAATTCCCTTAGTTATTTTTTCAAGATTCAAATTGATATGTAATGGTCAAAGTCCTAGAGTATGTAAATGTTGTTGATGCTAGAATACATTTAGATAAAATCTAGTTGTATATTGTGTTATGATTGGTTATGGGATCATAACCGACTTAATTTAGGAGACATACTCCTTATATAACAATGAATAGACATAGGGCTAGTCATGTGTGAGACCGTGATATGGTTAGATATAGAAGGGATATATCGCTATGTGAGTGTTCAATGGATTCCCCTGTATAGTTGATGTTTGGACTGCAACCTCTTTGTCGACACTGAAGAGCACTTAGGAATTATATTTCCTTGTATTGTGTATGGGTTGAAGAGGAAGGTATCCAAATAGTTAGGAAATATTGGGAAGAGTTCAGATGATGTGTTGAGGCATTGGCTAGACCTTCGAGCTCATTATGGTCAAATGCATGACATAGTTATGTGGTATTATGTGGTCAATGTAATGATTCCTTGTGTAGATATGACCATGGGTATTGACACGTCGATTATTATTTTATTAGTAATTATTTGTTGTATTATAAAAAACATGTGGTGCTAAAAATACATATTGATGGATAGATGCATTATATTTAATATGAATACTAGTTGAAGGTGATTGAACTGTTGTTTGTTACAATTTTGATATCGCTTTTTGGAGCTATTGAAAATGTTACAAGTGGTATTAAAGGAATTATTGAATGCATGTATATATTATATGGAATAGAAATGATTATGATAACAGTTGAAATGATGGGAGTATTGCTAACTCGTGAAGTTGAGAACACTTCAAGAGCTATTAGATATTGCAACAAGAAAGTTGCAAGTTAAAATAGTTACATAATGATGAATTACAGAAAATCTCTATCGAGGAAATAGAGTAATAAAAATATTGATGGCTTGAAGAAAGAAAATATTGGTTGATAATACATGTATAGATAATGATGGGTTCACTCCATTCAATAGTTGAATTCCATTTAATGTCAATAATTAATGGAAGTAATTGAATTGTAGCTGCAAACAATTTTGAGATCAATTGTTACCATTGTACATGAGTTACTGACAATATGTTTGGTTGCATGTAAGATAAGGAAAATTGCAGGTAGGATGGTATTGGATATGGAAGTAATGTAATCCCATAATAAATATTGGCCTCTACTATTGCACGAGCCAAACATTATGAACAGAAGATCATGCTTGAAAATTTCATTTTCTGTATAAAATAGTTTTGGAAATTGGAATTAAAATTACTGACAATTTGTTTGGATGGGTATAAATTGAGGAAATTGTAGAAAGAATGGTAATGGATATGGAAGGAACATGAACCCATAAATAATACCAATTCCTAGTATTGCAAGAGCCAAACATTATGAGCAGAAAATTCATGCCTGGAAATTTTATTTTCCTGTATAAAATAGATTTGAGAAATTCATAGTTAAAAATTGTTATGATATGCTAAGAATTGGTTTGGCTAATTAAAGCTTAAGAAAATTGTAGGAAGAATTGCCTTGAGTATGGCACTTTTGTGAGATATAATAAAGACTTATGCATGTTGTTGCAAGAGCCAAACAAATTATGAGCAGGAAGCTCATGCTTGGAAATTATGTTTTCTTTTATAAAACATATTTGACATTTATGATTGAAAATTGTTATAACAATATTTCATAGTGACTATATGTGTATAATACAGATGAGATGTTTGCTATGGAAACTAGAATCTTGGGAAAAAGAGAACTAGAAGGACATCAAGCTCATCGATGAAGGCATAGAATGAAGAAATTCCAATGGACTTGTTGCATTGGAGTTCCTGGAGCCGCAACTTTGAAACTTCCTGGCCGAGTGCACTGGATCTATGGAGAGAAGTGTAATAGCCTCAGGTATTTCATGGAAAAGAAAGGAGTTCATTTACTTGGGTTGTGTAGGCTGGTAGGGAAGGAGAGATTTCTGGTTGGAACTGCTACCAGAAATATAAATTATGAAGATCATTATACATGTTTTAGGTCATAATGTCGATGTATGCATGTTTTATTTTAAACCAGAGTGCATGTGTATATAAGAAATTAATTGGATTTCTTATGTGGATTAAAGGCCAGAGTGCCTATAATTGTAAGAACATTAGTAGGATTTTGTGCACTGAGGAAAGTGCCAAAATAAGGGGAGGCAAATGTAACACCTCAGATTTAATCCCTGTGAACTAGAATGTATTATGTAACTGTGACATTAGGATGGTGAGTCGGTAAAGTTGGAAAGGGGTCGAAGTGCCTAGGAAATGTAATACTTCTATATATATTAATAAAATACATCACTGGCCCAAAGGGGTTGGATCCAAGGGTGAAAAGTGAGGAGTTTTTCACCATTTGACAAGGTACAATTCCTATGAGGGCCTTACCTGGAGCCATGGGGGCACCTTGAGGTAGTGGTCAAATGTTTGGTTGCACCCGGAGATAATATATTAAATGGTTTTGTGACCCATGCACACATAAGTCGATCAAATCCCACCCCCATGTCCTTCAAATTTTATAGCCCCCAGGGGGCAGCTCAATTAGCAAGTGTTGTAATATGAAGTGTTATGTTCAATGAGGTTTTGAGTTCAAATCCCCCTGATTTACCCGTGCCTGCAGAAGGGGAATACATATGGAACTTGGAGGTTATAATGGTAGCGATCATAATCGACCCCAAGTCATGTGAGTATGAGACTGGCCAAGTTGTCGATTCCACCAATGATAAAAAAAAATTAAATTAAATACATCACTAGCTACAAGACAGACAAGGAAAAGAGATGGGGGTTATGATTCCACAAGAGAGGGGGATTAAGGGGATAAGTATTTTTATTGTATTTTATTTACCCATATTGGTTTTAATTGAGAAAAGCGGTTACATGAGCTTATTGGGAGGAAGCCCGCGTGGTTCTTGATTTCATGTAATTATATGAACATCCCCTATGGGTTGTTTTGGGAGTTGTCCTTTATTCTTCTCCATTTACTCTTACACTCTTTCCTTGGGATTGTTCCTCATTCACTCTTGCTAATTTCTGTGGTCTTGGTTGGAGTATGGAAACGAATGACTAGAGGAGGAGAACCATTTTGAGATGGTTGTGAGGAATTATTGATCATTCCATGTTGGAATGGATGCCTATGTGCATAATATTGATGGTATTTATGAAGGAACCGTCACAACTGAGAATCATTGGAGTTTCCAGCCTAGATATTTCCATACCAGTAGCACTGGAGCTCTGGAGAGGAATGGAACATCCTGAGGGACTACATGGCAGAGAAAGGGATCCATTTCTTTGGGATGTGTAGGCTGAAGAGGAAAGAGACATGGAAATTAGGATTGTTGTGTGGTTGCGAAAACCTGAGAGCTAATTAGCCAAACACTGTGTGTTATACATTTGGCCTAGAACCCGTCCTTGTGGATTCGTAGCCCTGGCTCAGGGGTGACCTGATGTTGAGAATTGGAACAACAATTCCTATGGTTTGGAGGAATGTCCTTGATTTGTAGCCAGTTGGTGATGGTTTAATTAAAGATAAGTTCTCTTTGTTTTTTATGCATAATTTATATTCTGCCATATATATTTATCTATGAGATATATTTATGTGTGCACGTTTGTTGGTTATTGTTTTGCATGGCACATTGTTCCTTTCCTGGATGGTTTGGCATGATTATTGATTATTGCATGGGTGGTTATTGCAATCTTTCATGCCTGATTTCAAATTAATTATTATTGGGATTTGAGATCAGTTTTGAAGTGCAGTTTTTAGGTAGCATGTGCAATTTTTACGTAGTGTGACCAACATTTTGTTGGTTGGGTACGTTACATTGATGAGTTGAAAACTGCCAGATAGAGGTTAGTCGGGATGTCACCTTTGACAAAGGCATAACCTTCAGGAGGTCTAGAGAGTCTCACATGGAGATCGATAGTGAGGAGCAGGACTCTCCGAAGGATGTGGGTTTAGGTTCCTCTGTTCAAGTGGATCATCCTTTAGACTATCGGGAGAATTCAGCAGAGCCAACTGAACCAATAGACCCTCCTATAGTCATTGTTCCATAGACTAGGAAGAGGCCAATCTGGATTCATGATACATTGCATAATGCACAGAGGCATGCATCTCCCCATGGTACTTTCAGAAAAAGTAGATGACCTCATAAATTCTCAAGTTATATGGAACCAATGAGTCACATCATTGATTTTGAACCTTCCAATTATGAGGAGGCAGCAGGCCAACAACTTTGTAGAGATGCCATGATGGAGGAATATCAGTCCATCATGAATAATGATGTGTGGGAGAAGTTAGTGGTGACTTGCAAGTAGATCTACAAGATCAAGCATGTAGCAGACGACAGCATCAAAAAGTACAAAGAGAGGTTTGTGGCAAGAAGGTTATCCTAGAAAGAGGAAGTGGACTATGAGGAGACATTTTCTCTAGTTGCCAAGTACACTTCCATCAGGAGAATTATTTACATTGCAGTAGTCATGGGTTGGAGATTACACCATATGGATGTAAATATTGCATTCCTCAATTGTGTGACTGAGGAGGAAGTGTACATAAAAAAACCTCAGGGCTTTGAGGTACATGAGAGGGAGTCTCATGTTTGCAAGTTGAAGAAGGCCTTGTATTGACTCAAGCAGGCCCCTAGGGCATGGTAATCCAGGATTGATGGATACTTTATGATCTTGGACTTAACCAAGAGTGAAGCAAATCCCAACCTTTACTACAAGGTTGTTGATAGTGATCCTTTGATCTTGGTGTTATATGTTGATGACTTATTCCTTACAGGAGCAGACTGACTCATCAATCGATGCAAGAGGGAGTATTCATAGTCATGCACATACTAGAGAATAATCCCTTGAGGATTATAAGTTTCTTACCTAATTCATAAGGACTATTTTCCATAAGAACAATAGCATCAGCATAAAGAAGAAGGATGATGACTATACTAGTGAAAGTTGGGCCAACACAACCTGCATCCTCCATACAATATTCTAAATTATCATTATAGATGTCAAAAATGGCATGGGACAGGGGGGAACCTTTCTTGACTCCTATATTATAGTTAATTTCTTCTGACCAACCCTTAGTGTTCCTAAAATTAGCAATAAATTTCTCGTATAGCCTTAATACAACAACTCTTAACATGAAAGGGACACTAATCTCTTATAACATATTCCAAATGTTAGTCCTGGCATAGTGTTAAAAGATTTTTTGAAATTAATGAAACAACAGAGATCAATTTTATCATTATGACACCCCTTTGCAATGATCCTAAACGTAACAAGGTGGTCCACAATTGAATGGTAGCCTCTAAACCCAAGATGGCCTTTAGCTCTTTTTTAATTAATTTCTGGCTATGTACCGATCTTTGTTTCCAAAATAATTCTCTATCGCTTAGCTAAAATGGACTAATCATAATGGTCATATAATTAGAGGGATTGCTTTTATCCCCACTTTCAAAAATAGGTAAAATGAGGCTTTGAGTCCAAGGTTTTGGGAAACCTTGTTGGATAGATAATGTTAAGGTCCTAACCCGCACATAGGTAAATCAATGTATTCGGATGTAATAAAGGTCAATATTAATAAGGCCTTTCAATAAAATAGAATAAGGTGGATGTAAGAAGACCTAATA
>JZKD02S1883205.1:577145-594970 GCA_000966675.3 Picea glauca
TCCACTTCTTAATTTCCCTATAAAATTTGTGATTGAAATTTGTTCTTATATTTATAATATTTAATTGTTGATTAATATTAACAATAAATTAGATAATATTGATTTTATAACTTAGAATTAACTAAAGTAAATTTATATTAATTTATAATTTATTATATATGGAGAGGAATTAAATTTCTCTTTTATTTATTTATATAAATGTATATATAATATTACACATTTCTTTATAAAAAATGTTTTTTTACACAATAACTTCTTTATAATAAATTATTTTTTCTAATTTTCATAATAAGATTGTCAAACTTGTTTATTTTTAAATTAGTTACAATAATATTGTTATGATATTGTATGAGGATGCCACATTTCAACTAACTAATCACAACTATTATAAACTGATTTTTTACATTGTTAAAATTATAATTTTTACAAATTCTTTCCTTTCATGGTATTTTAAGTGTCCACTTCTTAATTTCATTTTGATTGAAGTTTGTTCTTACGTTTATAATATTTAATTGTTTATTAACATTAAACTTTACAAATTCTTTCTTTTTTATGATATTTGAAGGGTCCACTTTTTAATTTGATTGAAGTTTGTTCTTATTTTTATAAGCTTGTTCTTATTTTTATAATATTTAACCGTTTAATAACATTAACCATAAAGAGAATATTAATTTTTAACTGTTTATTAACATTAAACTTTACAAAAAAATTATTTTCATGATATTTGAAGGATCCAATTCTTAATTTAATTTGATTGAAGTTTGTTCTATTTTTTTTTACAGGAATGGTTAAAGATTTGTATTTAGAGTTTGACAGGAAGGGCTGCCAGGGCCTTACAATACATATTCGAGTCTACTATGTTGATCTTCATCTTCAGCTTGACACACACATCCTTACAAAGCAAAATCCAGAAATCTAGATTATGGTGATTCATAGACATATAATAACCTAGTTTACTATTTATCGAATACACGATCTTCTGCAAAGGTCGATAGAGAAACTGAGGGCTAACAAGCAAAGCCCACCACCGTTGTCCTGCCTTACCCAATTTTGGAGATGGCCTCTGTTGTAGCATCCAAGATCTTGTTGATTGCCTTGGTTAGTTCTTCGACCCGTTTCTCCATCTTGCAGAAACGATATCCCAGATTGCTTGTGATAATAGCAACGTCCTTGAGGCCCGCCTGGAGGTCTTCTGTTAATTCTTCCCTTAGATCTTGGATCTCAGTGTTCAGCAGTTCCCATTTCCCCTGATTTGTGGTTGCTCTGACGTTCTCCAACTCTGTTTTTAGCATGTTGAGTCTCTCCCGAGGAGAAGGAGATGGCTTTGAGGACGATTCCATTGCTTCTGCTCTTGTAACTCTGCTTCTCTTTTGTGCTCTGCAAATACCCACAACTAACAAAGATACTGAAGAATGGATTTAGGTGGATCCCTCTATATTCCTTGTAACCTGCCAAAAACCGTGATCCCATCCTGGCTTTCCAATGACGGCGAATCTCTGAGCGAAGATTACTGCCTGTCCAGCGATATCTATACTGATTCAGATCGATCTGAGATCCTTCATATGCAGTTGGATTGCCCGCGTGATGAGACAAGGCAAGTGAGATCATAGTCTTAGGGAATTGTTTGGTTTGATATTTCTCCCTTTACAGTCAACTGGGTTTTGCTCAGGAGCGTACCACGGTTAGCCTCAGTGGCTGCCAGTCTATTCAGAATCCTCAAAATGTGATAAATCTTATATTTCCTAAACTGCGACAGTAGTAGAAGGACTTTCTTGTACGTGTGGGCAAGAGTAATATCCTTTGGGGTCTTCTTAGAATTCAGCGCTTCAACAACCAATTTGGAGTCACCAAAAATCATAATCTTCTAGACGTTCAACTGCACCGCCCGTGTGAGACCTTGCCACAGAGCTTGATACTCAGCTTGATTATTGGAGGCATATCCTAAGCCCCAAGCATATGACAGATGGATTGTGCCAGAGGGCTCAAAAATAATTCCATCTCCTCCTACTTGCCTGGGGTTCCCTTTTGAGGCCCCATCAAAGAAGAGGCACCATTCGTCAAGAGCAGATCTCCATTTGATGAAGTCCTGCTCCTCCATCCGAATTTCCCAATTCATCTTTTGCGGGGGTTTAGTTTCTTTCATGCTTTGCTTATTCTGGGTGAACTCCTTAAGCCAACGTTCTTCTTCAATCTAGAGGGGGATCGAGTTTCTAATGGAAATATTCGATCTTAAGGCTTTAGAGAGCATAGTTCTGGCTTTAATAGCCACATGGGATGGCAGTCTTCTTTCCTCCTTGAAGATTCTATTATTCCTCTCCAGCTAGATCTTCTAGCACAAGAATTTGGGGGTCCACATCCAAGTAATTTTGAGGATATTTTTCTTGCTCAGATTGAAAGGAGATAGGGACATCCATCTGCTTAAAAGTTCTGAGGCTGAGGTTAGAAGAGTTAAGGAGATCGATCCTAAGAGAATCCCCCAAACTTATTTAGAAAAATCACAAATAAAGAGGAGATGCTCAGTGGTTTCTTCAGCCTGATTGCACAGAGGACATCGTGAGGGCCCTTCCCTTCCTTTCCTCTTTAGATTATCGTTGGTTAATATGTTATTGTGGAGCAAGGTCCATATAAAAATATCTACTTTAGGAATTGAGGGAAAATTCTAGAGAGCTTTCCACGGGGCTGGATTGGGAGGGACCCACGACATATCCAGAATAGCAGAGTAGCCAATTACTACTATATATAACCCTGAGTCTGATCCCCATCCCCACTTATCCTTGGATTTGGCACTGATTGGCAACTTCCCTTGTAGAAAATCAAGCAGAAGTGTGGCTTCCTCCTTAAGCTCATCTGGATAATCTCCTAGATTCTAGCCTTCCCAGGATTCATTATCATCATCCCTCCAAAGGGAGATGTCCCATAACATTCTGCAATTATTAGACAGAATCCAATCTTAATGTTCCTCAATTCACTTAACCAAATAAGGGGTTGTTCTCCAAGAATGGAGTCCTCCTAGATCCTAATTTTTGCCCCGTTCCCCGGGATCCAGGTGAGCTTTGAAATAAAATAAGGAAGGGCTCTTTTGCACAGGGTAAAAATCGGGGAACCTTTCTGCACTTTAGTAGGCTTCTCAAGGCATCTCTCTTTATCACCTATGAAGTATTTTTTCCTGAGAATTTGCTTGCTCCAAGTTCTTTTCCCCCTGATCATATTCCAAAGAATTTTACCTCCCATAGCAAGATTGTGGACAGCCACATCTCTGATATGAAGGCCCCCTTCCATTTTTGGCTTCTTGACCTTGTCCCATCTTACTAAGTGGAGCTTCTTTTCACAATTTCTACCGCCTTCCCAAAGAAATCACCGAAGCATTTCATCTATTTTGTTTGTTATAGTTTTGGGAGCGAGAAGAACCGAGCACTAGTAAATTGGGAGGCTGGTAATGACCGAGTTCATCAAGATAACTTTGCCTGCTTTGTTGAGCCAAATTGCTCCCCATGCATGGATCTTGTTTTTGAGTTTGTCCAAAAGGGGTAGCCAGTGAATGAACTTAGAGGAGGATTTAAATATTGGGATCCCCAGATAGGTGAAATTGTTCCAGATTGTGATACCTTCCATCTCAAGAATCCGGGCTAACTGCAGCATTTCATGCGGAGTGCAATTCCACCCATAAATATTACTTTTGTGATAGTTTATTTTGCTGCCAGAGCTGTCTTTATAATAGTCAAGTTCATATTTGAAGTTCCTTGTTGTCTTCAGGTTGGCCTCACCCAGTAAAAGGGTGTCATCAGCGAACTGGGCGTGGTTAACATCCTTTACCTTTGGGACAACTCTGATGCCTAAAAGGGACCGGTTTTGGAGACATCTCTGCAATTGGAAGCTTAACACCGAGGCTTGGATGACATAGAGCATAGGGGAAAGAGGGCAGCCTTGCCTTAACCCCCTTGAGGCCTGGAAAAAGTTTGCAGGATGACCATTAATCAAGGGGGCGATCCAAGGGGCTGAAATACAGGCCTTAACCCACTCAATAAATTTATGATTGAACCCAAAGTTCCTCATGACTGCAAAAAGAAAGTTGTGCTTGACTCTGTCAAAGGCATTGGCCAGATCCAGCTTGATAAACATGCCCTTCTCTTTTTTCTTACAGCTGGTATGAATGGCTTCTTGGACTAATATAATGTTATCTAGAATCTGTCTCCCTCTCACAAACCCACCTTGATTTTCTGGAATCAGTTTCAGCAATATTTTTTTGAGTCTATTAGCCATTATTTTGGTGATGATTTTATATCTCGTATTACAGAGGGAGATAGGACTGAATCTATTGAAGTTTTTAGCACCTTTTTCTTTTGGGATGAGGGACAAGAAAGAGGAGTTTGTACTACCACCCAGCTTGGTACAGTTCTGAGATTTCATAACCATTCTGTACAAATCCTTTTTTATAATATCCCAGCAAGAAGTGTAGAATCGGGCTGTGAACCCATCCGGCCCAGGAGCTTTGTCAGGATCCATATTGAAGATGGATTTCTTGATTTCACTAATGCTAACAGGCCTGTTCAACATCATATTGTCATCATCATTGATCAGGGCTGGAATTTCTGAAATAGGGTAGGAGTTCAGGGCCACTGGCTCCAAATCAGGGGCGGAGTAAAGATTTTTGAATAAGGTGTGAGCAGCCTCCTTTATGCCCTTAAATTCCTTTATGACTTGGCCTTGCATCTGAATTTTGCTAATGGAATTGTAAATTTTCCTAATCTAGGCTTGTTTGTGAAAGAATGAGGTATTCTTGTCTCCATCTCGAAGCCAAAGTGCCCTTGATTTGACTCTCCAATAGATTTCCTCTTCTCGACAGCTTTTGTGATACTTTCTTTGAAGCTCGGATTCTCAGTTGAGTAGATCCTGGGTAACTGGAGACTCTTCCAAGACCGATTGATGCCTTTCTAAGGCCTTCTGTATTCTTTTCATTTCTTCCATAGGAGAGCATAACCTTTTGGCCCACGCTTTCAAGTTAAATTTGAGTCTTCTGAGCTTCTCTTCCCAAACGTAAAAGGGGGACCCAAAAACAGGTTCGTTCCAGGTGTTAGAAACAAGGTTGAGAAAGCCATCCTGACATATCCAGTTTGGACAAAACTGAAAAGGGATAGGGTCTAGCAATAACCTAGGAGAGAGGGAGAGAGATATTGGTTTGTGATCCGAAGTATAATGTGGGAGAATCTTGGAGGTCGCCATGAGTCCAAGGGTAAGGAAGGAGGAACGAATGAGGAAACGATCAAGACGGGTAGCTATGTGACCTGGCCCAATCCTTTTATTGGACCAAGTAAATTTCCTGTTGATCGGTGAGATATCTTCAAGCTCCCAGTCCGACATCAAATCTTCTACCCACTCTCTAGCAGAATCCCGGACAATTGATCCCCCTTTCTTTTCGGCCAGAGAGAGGGTCACATTTAAATCTCCAGCCACTACTAAGTTCTTAGGGTTATGCAGATTGAGAAACAGTTTTAATGAATCCCAGCATTCTTTTTTCTCAGCATATGAAACAGGGACATACAAGTTAAAGAAGCTTACCAGATGTCCAGAGTCTTTGTGGTGCAATTTGGTAAATAACCAGTGGGTGGTTCCTTCTTCTTCTACTAGGTCGAGCTTTGCGGAGTCCCAGAATGTTGCTAATCCCCCTGAAGCTCCTCTGGCGCTTACTTCCCTACCAGGGCCTTTCTTCCAGAACGCATTACTTGCTCAGAGGAGGGCATCCTCCTCCAATTTCGTCTCCTGGATTAGGAGGACTTTAGGCCTCACTAACCTTACTAAATCCTTTATGGCTTCTTCTTTTAGGGTGCTACCAAGTCCTCTACAGTTCCAGGAGACGTATTGCATTATTTACCTGGATGTGGAGGGTGACCCCCTTTTGGAGTCTTCCCTAGTTTCACCCCCGATCTGGTATTCACCATCTCTAGAATTGTGTATTGTGAACCTTGAACCACCTCCTTGTAGGATTGCTCTTCTCTTCGCTTCTTCTCAGTATTCCTACCTTGCTTTGGCTGGTCTGGGGTTCCTAGCAGACTTCTTACTTCAGTGTCTCCCTCCTCCGGGTTTCAGCTCCTGTTTCCCAGCCCAGGATGATATGCTCCTTTGTCAGACTGGAGACCGTGGAGGGAGGGATTGGATCAATTGGAACCATTGGCACCTGAGCTTTTTCAGCTTCTGGTTCGTTTGTGGGGTTTTGATTTTCTTTAGGAGCTTCTTGGGGGTTTAGCTTTGAAATACCTTCCTTTGTCAGTTCCTGGGTCATTTTCTCCTTGCTTTTAACATTTTTAGAGCTTTTCCCTTTCTTCACATTTTGCCAGCCTTCTGCGTCTTCTTTCCCAGTGGTTTGCAATTTGGGACAATGCCTTTGGAAATGACCATGCTCTTAACAGTTCCATCATTTGAATGGAAGGTGCTCATAGTCCAACTTCTGATAATGGGTCCAGGTTCCAACGGTTAACTTTACTACTTCAGGGAGGCCAGCTTCGAGATCAACTTCCACACAGATTCTGGCGCAAGTGTATTGTCCCTTATTATCATCTCTGTCAATGAACCTTCCAACTTCGTTCCCTATTCTCTGTAGTGAGTCGAAGTCCCAACAGTGCATAGGGAGATTCGGTAATCTGACCCACACCAGCACTTCTTTGGGCAGGTCGACCAAGGGATCAAAATCTAGTGTCCATTTATTCAGATATAAACCCTCCATCCCCATGAAATAGAGGCCATTCCTGAAGATTAAGTCTCGATCTTCTTCTGAAATGAATTCAAACACAAAGAACCCTCTTCTAATAGGGTAACAAGTTACTCGATGTTTCAGATTTGGCCTCCAATTTCGTTGAATCCAATCATCTGTAGTCTTGGTGGATGGCCAAAGACCCATGAACTGACCCACTAGCCCTTTTTGAGCCAACGCCAGAGCTATTTTCATTGGTTTCTCTTCAGGTAGAGCGATTTCAGGAATTTCCTCCAACTTCTTGATGAATTTTGGAACCACCGGAGGAGAGGACCTCTTACCTTTACAGTTGGCAAACCTTCGGAAAGCATCCTCGACCGAACTCGAAGGAGGGGAGGTGGCATCCCCACCCCCAGGTGCCGCCATGGAAGCACACAATGCAGCAACAGCACCAACCCTAACACGCACAGCACAGCCACAAAATCAGGCTAGCCAAGTTGTTGATATCTATGTTAAAAATATTTTTTCTTGAAGTTTGTTCTTATTTTTATAATATTTAACCATTTAATAACATTAACAATAAAAGAGAATATTGATTTTATAACCTAGAATTAACTAAATTCATATGAACTTTATATATATATCTATATATATATATATATATATATATATATGGAGTTGCATAAAAAGAATTATATAAGTTTTTTTTTACAATAACCTCTTTATAATAAATTTATTTTTTTTTAATTTTCATTATGTGATTGTGAAACTTATTTTTTTTTAAATTAGTTACAATGATATTGTATGATGATGCTACATTTCAACTAACTAATCACAATTATATATAAACTGATTTTTTATAAATATAAAAAAAAATGATTTAAAATTAGATGATCTCATACACCAATTTAATATCTAGCTTATAATTTTAAAAATAAATTATTATTATTATTATTATTATTATTATTATTATTATTATTATTATTATTATGAGATCTTTGTGTTTTATGCATAATTTATATTACACTATGTATATTTATCTTTGAGATATATTTTTGTGTGCATTTTTGTTGGTTATTGTTGTGCATGGCACGTTGTTCCTTTTTTGGATGGTTTGGCATGAATCTTGATTATTGCCTGTTTAGATATTGCAATTTTTCATGCTTGATTTCGAATTAATTATTACTAGAATTCAAGATCAGTTTTGAAGTGCAGTTTTTAGATAGTGTGTGCATTTTTTACGTAGCGTGACCAACCTGTTGGTGGTTGGGTACGTTACAAATTGGTATCGGATCTTTTGGTTGAAATATCGGACTTGTATGGGCCTAGACGAGTGAAAATTTGAGAAATTTATTGTGGCAGACTTTGATCTGAGCAAAATTGGGGAAAAATGGAAAGACTAGAGAGAAAGATCCCCAGATTCGTGGGAAAATTCGAGTTCTAAATAATTTGGACAGTCTAAGAAGTTTAACAGATTCGATTTGTAGAGATGAATTCAACCTTGAAGGTCGAAAAAATCAAATTTGTAATGGATGTTGTAGCGTAGGGTAGAGTTAAAAGAATTGACAATCGAGATCGTATTCGATCTCGAGATCGACGGCCTAGATTCCTCCTTGAAAAAATTAAAAATTGATAAAGTTTTGAAGTTCGACAAAGATACCAAATCGACAACTAAGATTCATTTCGGTGGTTTGGAAAATGAGGAAGATCAACAGTATGTGTTCATTTTCTATCATTTGGGAAGTCATAGGAAATCATTGGTCAATATCAATTTGATTGGGATATCAACGACCCAGATTCACCTGAGTTTTGGCCGAAAATTCCCAAGTGTTGAAATTTGTCCACAGAAACCTCTGATCGTCAATGGTGGATAGTCGGGGATTGGAAAATTTTTGAAAACTATTGAATTTCATCAAAGGATATCGTCAATGGTCGATGGTCACAGATTGGTGAGTTTGGTGAAGTGTCGAATTTCGGCCAAGAGGCATCTTCGACTGTCAATGGCCAATGGTCAAAGATCGGCAATTTTTGGCGAAGTGTTGAAGTTCTTTAAGGGAGATCACCAATGGTCGATGGTCGCAGATTAGTGAATTTGGAGAAGTGTCAAAGTTCGACCAAAGAGACATCTATGATCATCAATAGTCAATGGATCGGGGATCGACGACTTAAGAGAAGTTTTCATTCGACCAAAGGAAATCTCTATATGTTGATGGATGTTGAAGGAAAGGAAGGCGATGACATGTCATGCCATATCATCATCCACGTGTCATGCCAAGTCAGCCCAGTTGAAGCCTCAAGATGATGTATCATGCCATGTTCGCATCCACATGTCATGCCATGTTAGCATTATTGCCATGTCAACAAAGAGATGGCAGATCACCAATGGTCAGGGTTCGGTGATATTTGTGAACAGTCTTGGTTTGTTGGGGAAGATCCGTGGGTGACTTTTGGTTTGCGGAGAAAAATGGTCGATGTTCGATGATCGGGCATAGAGGAAATCGGTGGGAAGGTTTGGTTGGAATATGAAATCATTGTTCCTCAATCATCGATCGCCGATAGAGAGCATATCAATGGTTCATAATGATTCCAATTTGAGATCGACAGTGTAAATCACACTTTTCGTATTTTGGAGCCATTTTTGTATTTTGTCCAAAACTGGAGAAAATTAAGTCATATTGAGATGAAACTTATGGATTTTTTCCACAGAGAGGCGATCTACAAAGGTTCCAGAGGGCGATTGTCCAATTTTGCTTGGATTTGTCAGAAAATGCAAAATAATGGCTTTTAAAGATCTGGGTCTAGATCATTGGCAAAGGTCCAGATTAAGATGAAACTCTTGGAGAGCATCCCGAAAGAAGACATGAAAATAACCCATGAAGGAACTGAATAAATCCTAAGGGAATTGGAATGGGGATACTAAAATAGGCGAAGATCCACTATTCTGGGTCACTTTTTGGGGATTTTTTAGATTTTCAGAGCAGAAAAAGTGACCCTAGTTCACAAAACTGGAAAACTTTATTTACTCAACATTTTATATAATCATCAATACAAAAAACTTTAGTCTATTGAATCTTTTCCAGAAGTGCACAGATTGTGAGATAACCAGTTTTGCTAAAAATTCCAAGTCTTGAAAAATGGGTGAAAAAGGACAAAGTTGTATATTCCAAATTGTTGTATTTCTTGATTGGTGTATCAAATTGAAAATATGAGAGTTGTTATGAACTCCCTATAATTATTTTTATCTATTTTGCATACAAAATTTTCTCTATTTCCTGATATATTTTCTTCTACAGTTGATAAAATTTGGTGTTTAAGTAAAATTACACTAGTGGAAAAAGTGCAAAAATGGAGTGAAAGTGGTTTTTTCAAGAAGCCGTAACTTTGATCTCATGAATCACAAAGAGGCGTGAGTATAGTCGTTGGAAATATTATTCATAGGAGAATAACCTTGAATTATTATGATTTGGATAATGATGATATATTTCTTCATGAACTGAGCAGAAAAGGGACCTGTAGCATTAATTAGAAACAAATTTATAACACGCATAATTCTAACAAAATGGTTGCTTGCATATTTTACAGAATTAGAGGTATAATAAAATAAATTCAAGCCTGGGATTGTATATCAAATTCATAGAAGCAGGATATATTTTGCAAAAGTTGGTTAAGGTAATAAAGAGCTACATGACAAGTAATGAAAAGTAGATAAAGAACTCGAGAAGAGTGAAACTAAATAACTATTAGTCAACTACTACAGAGTATGAATGAATTTCATGTGCAATAGAAATAATCCTCACATAAGAAATGAAGCCAATGGATGAAAAATGTCATTAATGGACATATAAAGGAAACTTAAGACTCCATAACCTTGAAGGTAGAGATGTGTAGATAGTTGCAAGCTTGATGTGTGAATCATCTCTACATGTCAAGCACAGGAGTGCCTGGGAAGGATTTGCTAGCTATGACTTAGCTACCTTGTCTCAAATTACTCAAATAAATAAATCCACTTCTGATATCAAAATTCACAGTGGAAGCATGATACTAATGCAGAGAAATCAGCGATAGAATAATGAAGGTTCTTTCACTTGAAAAATGTCACTGAATGAAAATAGACTTCCATTGGGAATGGTATTGAGTGGGAAAAGTATGGATTTATAAGGACTTGTTAAATGAAGTAATTCAATGGACAACTAGAAGTAATATCAAGGATGTGGAATGATTATGGTTAAGTTGACTCAAGGATGATGTGGTAGAAGAGTTATGGATTATTGTGAGATGCCTCATTCCAAGGTGTTGGAATGTTCCATAAAGGTAAAGTTTGGGTATGAATTCCTAAGAGAAGTTGCTTCAAATAGAAAACATTGGTTGGATTGCAAAATGGCCAAGAACTTGGCTGGAAAGTGTTCAGACCATGTAACAGTATGAAAGATGAGCAGAATGGGAGCACACAAGGTAGCAAGGATCTGAAGAAATTCAAGGACAACTAGCAACAACATAACTAAATAAGTAAATTGAAACAGAAATGCACTAGAGTGCATGATGCATACAATGAATTTAGATTGCATATGCATTAATAGGCATGTTGACAATGAGTGTTTCATGCATATGGATGTGCATTTGTGCTTGAATATGTATACCGCATGCTCTTGGACTTAGAATAGTCTGTTATTATGCAACAATGATGTTATAGAAATTGTGTATGACTAATGAAAGATTATGTATTCGGGAAAAATGGTATAGCATGGTTAAAGATGTGGATGTTGTTGATTTATATGACTTCCACCTCTGTCAAGACCCATGAAGGTGGTAGGAATGGTGATCAAAAGGATGGAGGAGGAAGCCTGGGAGCTTCTATACATGTCAGTCGATCAAGTAACATCAAGTAGGTTGATAATAGCCATACAGTTATGCATTTGATTGCTTCCAATGTTGAAGAGAATTGAGGTAAGAATTCCCTTAGTTATTTTTTCAAGATTCAAATTGATATGTAATGGTCAAAGTCCTAGAGTATGTAAATGTTGTTGATGCTAGAATACATTTAGATAAAATCTAGTTGTATATTGTGTTATGATTGGTTATGGGATCATAACCGACTTAATTTAGGAGACATACTCCTTATATAACAATGAATAGACATAGGGCTAGTCATGTGTGAGACCGTGATATGGTTAGATATAGAAGGGATATATCGCTATGTGAGTGTTCAATGGATTCCCCTGTATAGTTGATGTTTGGACTGCAACCTCTTTGTCGACACTGAAGAGCACTTAGGAATTATATTTCCTTGTATTGTGTATGGGTTGAAGAGGAAGGTATCCAAATAGTTAGGAAATATTGGGAAGAGTTCAGATGATGTGTTGAGGCATTGGCTAGACCTTCGAGCTCATTATGGTCAAATGCATGACATAGTTATGTGGTATTATGTGGTCAATGTAATGATTCCTTGTGTAGATATGACCATGGGTATTGACACGTCGATTATTATTTTATTAGTAATTATTTGTTGTATTATAAAAAACATGTGGTGCTAAAAATACATATTGATGGATAGATGCATTATATTTAATATGAATACTAGTTGAAAGTGATTGAATTGTTGTTTGTTACAATTTTGATATCGCTTTTTGGAGCTATTGAAAATGTTACAAGTGGTATTAAAGGAATTATTGAATGCATGTATATATTATATGGAATAGAAATGATTATGCTAACAGTTGAAATGATGGGAGTATTGCTAACTCATGAAGTTGAGAACACTTCAAGAGCTATTAGATATTGCAACAAGAAAGTTGGAGGTTAAAATAGTTACATAATGATGAATTACAGAAAATCTCTATCGAGGAAATCGAGTAATAAAAATATCAATGGCTAGAAGAAAGAAAATATTGGTTGATAATACATGTATAGATAATGATGGGTTCACTCCATTCAATAGTTGAATTCCATTTAATGAAAAGAATTAATGAAAGTAATTGAATTGTAGCTGCAAACAATTTTGAGATCACTTGTTACCACTGTACATGAGTTACTGACAATATGTTTGGTTGCATGTAAGATGAGGAAAATTTCAGGTAGGATGGTATTGGATATGGAAGTAATGTAATCCCATAAGAAATATTGGCCTCTACTATTGCAAGAGCCAAACATTATGAACAGAAGATCATGCTTGAAAATTTCATTTTCTGTATAAAACGATTTTGGAAATTGGAATTAAAATTACTGACAATTTGTTTGGATGAGTATAAATTGAGGAAATTATAGCAAGAATGGTCTTGGATATGGAAGGAACATAAACCCATAAATAATACCAATGCCTAGTGTTGCAAGAGCCAAACATTGTGAGCAGAAAATTCATGCCTGGAAATTTTATTTTCCTGTATAAAATAGATTTGAGAAATTCATAGTTAAAAATTGTTATGATATGCTAACAATTGGTTTGGCTAATTTAAGGTTAAGAAAATTGTAGGAAGAATTTCCTTGAGTATGGCACTTTTGTGAGATATAATAAAGACTGATGCATGTTGTTGCAAGAGCCAAACAAATTATGAGCAGGAAGCTCATGCTTGGAAATTATGTTTTATTGTATAAAACATATTTGACATTTATGATTGAAAATTGTTATAACGATATTTCATGGTGACTTTATGTGTATAATACAGATGAGATGTTGGCTATGGGAACTAGAATATTGGGAAAAATAGAACTAGAAGGAAATCAAGCTCATTGATGAAGGCATAGAATGAGGAAAGTCCAATGGACTTGTTGCATTGGAGTTCCTGGAGCCGCAACTTTGAAACTTCCTGGCCGATTGCACTAGATCTGTGGAGAGAAGTGTAATAGCCTCAGGTATTGCATGGAAAAGAAATGGGTTCATTTACTTGGGTTGTGTAGGTTGATAGGGAAGGAGAGATTTCTAGTTGGAACTGCTGACAGATTATGAAGATCATTATACATGTTTTAGGTCATAATGCATATGTATGCATGTTTTATTTTAAGCCAAAGTGCATGTGTATATAAGAAAATAATTGGATTTCTTGTCTGCATTAAAGGCCAAAGTGCCTATAATTGTAAGAACATTAATAGGATGTTGTGCACTGAAGAAAGTGCCAAAATAAGGGGAGGCAAATGTAACACCTTAGATTTAATCCCTATGAACTAGAATGTATTATGTAAATGTGACATTAGGATGGTGAGTCGGTAAAGTTGGAAAGGGGTAATGTAATACTTCTATATATATTAATAAAATACATCACTGGCCCAAAGGGGTTGGATCGAAGGGTGCAAAGTGAGGAGTTTTTCACCATTTGACAAGGTACAATTCATGTGAGGGCCTTACCTGGAGCCATGGGGGCACCTTGAGGTAGTGGTCAAACGTGTGGTTGCACCCAGAGATAATATATTAAATGGTATTGTGACCCATGCACACATAAGTGGATCAAAGCCCATCCCCATGTCCTTCAAATTTTATATCCCCCAGGGGGTAGCTCAATTAGCAAGTGTTGTAATATGAAGTGCTATGTTCAATGAGGTTACGAGTTCAAATCCCCTTGATTTACCCATGCCTGCGAAGGGGATTACATATGGAACTTGGAGGTTATAATGGTAGCGATCGTAATCGACCCCGAGTCACATGAGTATGAGACCAGCCCAGTTGTCGATTCCACCAATGATAAAAAAAAATAAAATTAAATATATCACTGGCTACAAGACAGACAAGGACAAGAGATGGGGGTTATGATTCCACAAGAGAGGGGGATTAAGGGGATAAGTCTTTTTATTATATTTTATTTACCCATATTGGTTTTAATTGAGAAAAGTGGTTACATGAGCTTATTCAGAGGAATCCCACGTGGTTCTTGATTTCATGTAATTATATGAACATCCCCTATGGGTTGTTTTGGGGATTGTCCTTTATTCTTCTCCATTTACTCTTACACTCTTTCCTTGGGATTGTTCCCCATTCACTCTTGCTAATTTGTGTGGTCTTGGTTGGAGCATGGAAAACAATGACTAGAGGAGGAGAACCATTTTGAGATGGTTGTGAGGAATTACTGATCATTCCAGGTTAGAATGGATGCATGTGGGCATGATATTGATGGTATTTATGAAAGAACCATCACAACTGAGAATCATTGGAGTTTCCAGCCTAGATATTTCCTTACCAGTAGCACTGGAGCTCTGGAGAGGAATGGAACATCCTGAGGGACTGCATGGCAGAGAAAGGGGCCCATTTCTTTGGGTTGTGTAGGCTGAAGAGGAAAGAGACATGGAAATTAGGATTGTTGTGTGGTTGGGAAAACCTGAGAGCTAATTATCGAAATACTGTGTGTTTTACATTTGGCCTAAAACCCGTCCTTGTGGATTCATAGCCCTGGCTCAGGGGTGACCTGATGTTGAGAATTGGAACAACAATTTCTATGGTTTGGAGGAATGTCCTTGATTTGTAGCCAGTTGGTGATGGTTTAATTAAAGATAAGTTCTCTTTGTGTTTTCTGCATAATTTATATTCCGCCATATATATTTATCTATGAGATATATTTATGTGTGCATCTTTGTTGGTTATTGTTTTGCATGGCACGTTGTTCCTTTCCTGGATGGTTTGGCATGAATATTGATTATTGCATGTGTGGTTATTGTAATCTTTCATGCTTGATTCCAAATTAATTATTACCAGGATTTGAGATCAGTTTTGAAGTGCATTTTTTAGGTAGCATGTGCAGTTTTTACGTAGTGTGACCATCTTTTTGTTGGTTGGGTGCATTACATTGATGAGTTGAAAACTGCCAGATAGAGGTTAGTCGGGATGTCACCTTTGTCAAAGGCATAACCTTCAGGAGGTCTAGAGAGTCTCACATGGAGTTCGATAGTGAGGAGCAGGACTCTCTGAAGGATGTGGGTTCAGGTTCCTCTGTTCAAGTGCATCATCCTTCAGACTATCGGGAGAATTCAACGGAGCCAACTGAACCAATAGACCCTCATATAGTCATTGTTCCATAGACTAGGAAGAGGCCAGTCTGGATTCATGATACATTGCAGAATGCACAGAGGCATGCATCTCCCCATGGTACTTTCAAAAAAAGTAGATGACCTCATAAATTCTCAAGTTATATGGAACTGATGAGTCACATCATTGATTTTGAACCTTCCAATTATGAGGAGGCAGTGGGCCAATAAGTTTGTAGAGATGCCATGATGGAGGAATATCATTCCATAATGAAGAATGATGTGTGGGAGAATTCAGTGGTGACTTCCAAGTGGATCTACAAGATCAAGCATGTAGCAGACGACAGCATCGAAAAGTACAAAGCGAGGTTCGTGGCAAGAGGGTTATCCTAGAGAGAGGAAGTGGACTATGAGGAGATGTTTTCTCTAGTTTCCAGGTACACTTCCATCAGGAGAATTATTTACATTGCAGTAGTCATGGATTAGAGATTACACCATATGGATGTAAATATTGCATTCCTCAATAGTGTGATTGAGGAGGAAGTGTACATAAAAAAACCTCAGAGCTTTGAGGTACATGGGAGGGACTCTCATGTTTGCAAGTTGAAGAAGACCTTGTATGGACTCAAGCAGGCCCCTAGGGCATGGTAATCCAAGATTGATGGATACTTTATGAGCTTGGAGTTAACCAAGAGTGAAGAAAATCGAAACCTTTACTACAAGGTTGTTGATGGTGATCCTTTGATCTTGGTGTTATATGTTGATGACTTGTTCCTTACAGGAGCAGACTGACTCATCAATCGATGAAAGAGGGAGTGTTCATAGTCATGCACATACTAGAGAATAAGCCCTTGAGGATTATAAGTTTCTTACCTAAGTCATAAGGACTATTTTCCATAAGAACAATAGCATCAGCATAAAGAAGAAGGATGATGACTATACTAGTGTGAGTTGGACCAACACAACCTGCATCCTCCATACAATATTCTAAATTATCATTATAGATGTCGAATAGGGCATGGGACAGGGGGGAACCTTTCTTGACTCCTATATTATAGTTAATTTCTTCTGACCAACCCTTAGTGTTCCTAATATTGGCAATAAATTTCTCGTATAGCCTTAATACAACAACTCTTAACATGAAAGGGACACTAATCTCTTACAACATATTCCAAATGTTAGTCATGGCATAGTGTTAAAAGATTTTTTGAAATTAATGAAACAACAAAGGAGATCAGTTTTATCATTAAGACACTCCTTTGCAATGATCCTAAACGTAACAAGGTGGTCCACAGTTGAATGGTAGCCTCTAAGCCCAACATGGCCTTTAGCTCTTTTTCCATTACTTTATGGCCATGTACCGATCTTTGTTTCCAAAATAATTCTCTATCGCTTAGCTAAAATGGGACTAATCATAATGGTCGTATAATTAGAGGGATTGCTTTTATTCCCACTTTCAAAAATAGGTAAAATGAGGCTTTGAGTCCAAGGTTTTGGGAAACCTTGTTGGATAGATAAATTGAAGAGCTTATGTATGTGAGGGATGAAGATAGGTCCTCCAATTTTTAATATTTTAGCTTGGTAACCTTCAATGTCCTTAGCTTTTCCTTTTGAGAGATGAATAACCCCAAACTTAATGTCTTCTATAGAAAACACTTCATCCTTTGTAGAACTGTTTGGAATGTTTTCCACGACATTAGGGGATTCATAAATATTTTTAAGGTAGAAATTTTGATCCTTCAATCTAATCCTATATTCTCTTTAGTCTATTATTCTCTTTAGTGGGCCTAATGGTTAATAACATGTGTTTCCTCCTTATAGGTCTGGAGGGTAGGCTATGTATACCTCCATATACTTTAGTAGTCAAATAGTTGGATGGAGGGGGTCCCTTATCCCACAAAAAAGGGGGTCTCATCCACCAATTTGGTGTCTGGCTTGGCCACAACCTTAAAATTAGATTATTATTATTATTATTATTTTATCACTGGCAGAATCGACAATAGGGCCGATCTCATATTTGTGCGACACGAGGCCGATTCCAAACATTACCACTATAACCTCCAGGTGCCATATGTATGTCCCTTCCACATGCGGGGATTTGAACTCGAAACCTCATCGAACATAACACTTCATATCACGACACTTACCAATTGAGTTGTCCCCTGGGGGCTAGATTATATATATATATATATATATA
>JZKD02S1883206.1:37746-56938 GCA_000966675.3 Picea glauca
CCTCCTTTCCTTCTAGTTTCTTTCTATTTTTACTTGTCACCTTAGCGGTCTCCTTCAGTTCACCAACTGAGTTTTGGGAAGGCCGAGTAACTTCATAAATACTTTTCAATTCTTTAGAGGATTTCGGAGGGGGTTTTACAGTTGGATCTAGTAAAATATCATGTTGATCCATCTCCTCATTCTTTTGTTTCTTATTCTGTGACCGTTGGTCTTTAGGGAGCAGGACCGAGCTAGACGCTTTAGCTGGTGCATAATTTTTCATTCTTTGTAAATGGAAGTCAGGGGTCTTCTCTATTTGACTAGCTGGTTTTGATGACATTTCCACAATTGTTTCAGGAATGCTATACAATTGACCACCTGGTTCTGAGCCCTCCTTTTGTCTTTTACCCCTTTGAACCAAAGTAGGACCTACTCTTTGGAATTGAGTAGCTATATTCTTTCTTGATATAACAGGTTCCCCTACGACAAACTTTTTTGTCACTAATTTCTCAATGGGTTGAGATGAGTTGGGCATAGCAGTGTCTTCTTTACCTCTCGATGTCATTTTTTTGTCGTTCTTTTCTTTTTTTCTTGAGCCTTTACTATGTGTCCATACCTCCTGTGTCTCGAATGACTTGGATTTTTCTTGAGTGAAACTCTGTTGGAGTAACTACTTCCAACTACTCCCTTGTGTTTTCAAAGCATGAACAACCAAAAGTTTGATTAAACCATGATGATGAAGGATAGTCTTAGGTTTCTTGGAAACTAACCTCACCCCTCTTTCCATTTTATTTAAACTCATCCATAAAAAGTGGGGAAAATTAATTTGTCGTCCTCCCTCTAAATGTGATAAAAGATTTAAATGATAAATGAAGGTCACGACATACCTTACCTCACAGGTGAGGAATTTCTGCAGACTTATAAGCATCATCCAATATTCTTCTTTGATGTATCTTTGATGGATGCTCTTGGTCCAATCGGGGCCGTGATGTTCTGGCTTGAGGAATTGTTGACATATCTTTTTGTCAACGATCACTCTCTTGAAGTATTTTCCGCCAACCATCGAGAGACCCATAGCTTCTGCTATAGTGGCCTCTATAATTATTAACTTCACATCCCCAAGATTCACATTTTCTCCAATCATATGTCTGTGCAAATACAAGAGAAATTCCCTCATGATGGCCTTTAAATTTCTCCAAGAATCGCACCCACCCTACCTATTCATATTTTTTCTTATAAGCCTGATATTCTATTGTTTCTTTGTATATTTAAAATATGGGATCATGCCTGTCGACCCCCATGCTAGCTTAAACAATTATCTTGGGTGGATAAAGCATGAACAAAGGGTCGAGGATTGAGTACCAGATGATAGACTATCATTTGGGAGAAACATACAAGGGATACAAAGGCATAGGGTGTCTGTAGATGGTGTGACAACAATGGTAAATAACGCTCCTCTGGATGGAAGAGCCATCCAGAAGAGCGTTTATGAATGGAAGTGTAGATTACAATGGTCACATTGATACTTATGATGATATGGAGAGGTAGGTCAGATCTACTAATGGTTTCCAGATTCGTGGGAAGCTTGGTGTCGGACGATATTCTTGGAAGGATGTGGTCGTTATGATCGGGACTCATGTATATGAAATCGGCTAGGATCATTACTCGATATGCTGTGATTCGTGGTTCATGTCATATCATATAGTACGACAACCAATCATGGGGTTTATTTATCAGATAGACATAGGGAGTATGAGTTTGATCCGATAAAAGACATCGTGACTTTGCACTCTTGATATTTCGTAGGACACTTCCTCCTCACGGAGGTGAGATCTAAGATTTCTACAGAGATTCATGACAAAATAGGGGTATGTCATGATACAAGAGCAATCATATGTTATAAATGCATATTTAGTCTAATTCCTTTAAATAATACAAAAAAAGTGTCGAATATGTATGTCCTAGCACTAATATTTGGACAACGACTTGGAAACATGATGAAAGTTACCCATCATATTCTTACCAGTACCAGATCATCTAGTACCGGATCACCTAGACGCTAAGTTGAAATTGGTATGGGATCATCTGAGTACTAGATCACTTGTGTGTAGAATTTGTAGTTGGTACAGGATCACCTCAGTGCCAGATTGCCTAAGTGTCAGATCACCTATGTGTAAAATTGGTAATTAGTATCGGAATAGCGCAGGGTCCCTTATTTTATACTGGATAGGATCCAGTACTGGATAAGCACAATGCGATGATTTGGTACAGGGGTGTCCCTTCGTACATAGAGGTGATCATATATGCAAGATAAGCACAAAAATGAACATTTTTCTAGAGCTTAAAAATCTTGACACTGATTCTAGTGACAATGATTTATAGGAATAGTTGGTGTTTTGTGGTCAAATTCATCTGAAAAACCATGTAGTTGCCAAATTTTATAGAGGAATAATGCAGGAAATCTTTGTAACAGGAGGGTACTCTGTAATGACCAGTAACTGAGATGATATAACTCCTTTTCTTCTGGAACCAAGGTGACCGCACTTTTTCTGGCATTTCCTCTTTTATTACAATACAATAATAATCCTAACTACTACTTTTCTGTGGATTTTTATCGAGCACATATTAGTTAATGCTCGCTGGTATTTTTGATTTTATAGAGTCTGAAAAACTTAAAGGAAACTCTCTATACTGTCCTGTGGATTTTTATTGATCCAGGGCCAGTTCCTTCTCGCTGGTAGTTTCAATTTTAAAGAGTCTGAAAAACTTAAAGAAGACTCTCTATACTGTCTTGTGGATTTTTATTGAGCCTGGGCCAGTTCCTGCTCACCGGTATTTTCAATTTTAAAGAGTCTGAAAAACTTAAAGAAGACTCTCTCTGGTAGCTTTCCTCCTTATTTATTTATCTACATGGGAACACCACCAATTTTTCTTTTGCCTTTGTTAGTTAAAATTAAATAAAAAATTCATCTCATGACACACCTATGTATAGAAAATGAATTTATACAATTTGAACTTACTATGGTAGGTTAGTAGGAGGGGAAACCCTCTTGCTTACCAATTGGATTTCAGAAATCTGAAGAACATTTTTTACAAAATCCTCCTTTGATAGAGGTTTGTGATAAACCTTTAGTTGATGTCCATATACAACAAGGGAAGTCTGATTTTCATCAATAGTATTTATCCTTACTGCACCATTGTCATAGACTGTATCAACCTCATAGGGTGCCATCCATCTAGTAGATATTTTTCCTTTAAAAGTTTTGAATACATTATCATATAGGAGGGCCCAATCACCTGGCTGGAAGGACTTCTTTTTAATGTACTTGTCGTGCCATTTGGTTCTTTGTTCTTGTATAAGGGTGGTTCTTTGTAGAGCATCCTGTCTTATCTCATTAATCTTTTTCAATTGTAATAGCCTTTGTTTTTGAGCTTCATTCAGGTCCATTCCTAATTGCATGGAAGTTTTGAAGGTTTTTACTTGAAACTCTATGGGCAATAGTACCTGCTTCCCATACACCAACTCATAAGGTGTATGGCCTGTTGTATTTCTCCATCTGTCCTGTAGGCCCACAAGGCCTCAGGCAGCCTATCAGTCCAGTATTTGTGATGTAGCTGAACAGTCTTAGTGAGGATGGCCTCTATCACTTTGTTGGTCGATTCCACTCGGCCATTGGCTTGGGGGTGATAGGGAAAAGACTTTCTGTGTCTGATCTTGTATTGTTTGGTAAGATCCTTGACCAAATTTGAGGTGAATTGTGTCCCTTGGTCAGTGACTATTTCATGAGGTACCCCAAAATGAGTGAAAATTTCCTCAAAGAGAAAGTCTACAATAGATTGTTCATTAGCTGAATACAGGGCCTTGGCTTCTACCGATTTTGTTACATAGTCTATGCAAACTAATATGTATTTTTTTCCATGGGACATGGGATTGATAGGTCCTACAAAATATAAGGCCCATTTTTCAAAGGGTTTGATTTCCACTTGGGCTTGGAGTGGCATTTCATCGACTGATGTAGGTTTTCCCATTCTTTGGCAATCATCGCAGCTGACCACATATTTCTTTGCATCTTTAAAAATGGTCGGCCAATAATAGCCAGATTGTAGGATTTTGTAAGCTGTCCTTTTATCAACAAAGTGGCCTCCACATGGGCCATCATGGTAGGCTCTGAAGATATCCTATATTTCATCTTCCCANTGTCCTGTGACGTTGTCACACTCTTCTTAGTTCTAGGGGTGCAATGATTTTTGTACGTGGGAAAAATTAGCATCTTCTTGATGCTTCTAGAAGGAGAATATTCTATGGTGAGGTGGCCTCCAAACGATTTGGATCTTACTCACTTTTCTGATTTAGTGGGATGATCCTAACCTCCTCACCTTATCCTCTTCAACTTATAAAAGGAGAGGATCTCTCATGGAGAAAGTTAGCTTGAGTTTTGTAATTTGGTAGATTGGAAATTTGGATTGAGATTGTTATCTTGGTTAGAGTGTATTTGAGCTTTGCTTTGTCAAGATAGATTGTGAGTGGATTTCAGATCTATAGTCATATAATCTATGGATCATAAGTGTGTGGGAAGCAAGGGACTATTGGAAGGGACCTTACAACATCAAGGATTTGGTTGTATTCTCTTTTTCATATTTATAATACAATGATATATTTCTTTCCCATAAAATTGGTCTTAGTTTATTGTATGAGTCCTTGATCACATACATTGGTTCTTGTTGAGTATATTGTATTCATTTCACTTTGGCTGACTTGGGTTCCCTTGCAGTTTCAATATCTTTGGAGCATTGGAATGGAGCTAGGATGGAAATGGAAAGAAGAAACGACATTTAAACGATATGTTGTCTATCTCTTGTTAATTAGTAAAATCAATAGTTAGAGCTTAGGGAAATAATTGTATTATGTTATGTTTTGTTCTAGATCCGGGTGGATCTAGGTAGATCTGTTTATGTCTGCATTTACCAATTAATCCCATAAAACAATTGGCAACCATACTGGGGAACAAATTGTTTTCCTAGTTTTTCTTTTTTGCTTGCTTTGATTTCCTGGGTTCTATTTTCTAAGTCACTAGGAGATCCAGATGAACACTTTGACTATTTAAATTCACTGGAAAAACTTCTTTCTTTTTATTTTTTCCATTTTTCCTTTGATCATCGTACCCTTTTTTGAGAGATAGTGCGGTGATCTAGGATCGACACACCCTACCTTTTTGACACAGTGTGACATCGTCGAACTATATTTGTTCTCTAGCATGAGATGATCAAGGATCGTCGCTTTGTGTTATCCTACAGCCTACGACGATTGTGAAAAAATTGATTTTTGATGGTGCTTCTTGCCCAGGTCTTAGATATGGTTTTGGGATGATTTGTTGGGTCTGATTACAGTTTGCTTGACATCTTTGAATATGCTTTTAGCTATCTTTGAAAAAAAAAAAAAACTTGCTTTGCATTAGTTTGGGGTCATCTTTGCATTTGAAGTAGAAAAATTGCATGGTTTTTGTCATTTTTAATCTTGTATTGGTGTATTGGTGTAGTGGTGTACAATATCTTTGGCTCATTTCTTAAAGTTCTTTATATTGATGAGTTTAATAAAATTTTGGGACAATATGCATCTGGGAATGATAAACGTTTTCTCCTTCTCGTAATATAGATTTCATTGAAATGAAATATTTTCATTCTCATTTATTTGCATTGTTTAGAGTCGGTCAAAACATCATTTGGTCCATGCCATTTTCCTCTTGAGTAACAACAACCTTAAAAATAAAGTTCTTATAAAAATTGATTAGACATTTTCATATTTTCTGGTAGCAAACCTACATTAGATTAGGTGTAGGGATTTGGAATAGATTGAAAGGATAACTTTCCAAAGCTATCAAACAGACATAGAATCTTGTGCTAGAGAGTGGTAAATACACTTATTACATTTTGTCCTAGGAAACCCTTCTAACACAAGGGTGAATCACGAGGTCGCATCAGGGCCGACATAGTTACTCACCCTTCTTTGTTGGTCTTAGTGTAGATATTGCATATATTATTGGGGGTCACTTGAGAAGAAAATCTCATGGGGACATTCTCGAGTTGATTTCAGGCTTAGATACCCTACCTTTGTCTGTCGATCAGACTTTTCACTATTTCCCCAGGCATCATTGTCGTAATTGGTAACCGTAGTGGCTTATCTCTTTAGAGTCTTTACACGAGGTGACTATGGAGGGGAAAGTCTTCATGGTACCTGGAATCGATGTTGGACAAACTTACTCGGGTTCCTTGGAGGGTATACCCATGCTTATGTGTGGGAGCTTGCACCAGGGTGTAAGTCTATTAAGAAGGTCTTCAACGTAAATTTTCCACCCACTCTATCTTAGCCCCTTCTTACATTGTTCTCGCGACATTGGATTTCATCACCAACTAGTGCATTCATTGGGAGAAGGTTTTGTTTGTTTGCTTTCTTACTAGATTTTTGGTGTGTGTTGTTTGTTTTCCCTAGTAGACTCTAGGTTGGATCTATATTTATGGTGTCATTTCCTAGAATGACCAATGAAGAAAACCTTTCTCCAAGAGATCCTTTTTTTTTTCCTTCTTATGGAAACGTTGGTCCTCCTCACATCGCTACTTTGAGCCTTCTAGGTCTCACAATTGGATTACCAGTATGGTTGTTTTCCACTCAGGTAATCCTGAATGTAGCTAGTGCTTTTGTTGTAAGCACTTCCGCCCAAGAACATCAACCTCATGTCAATCCTTCATTTTCTTCACTAGTAAGATCTTCTTTTCCTTCTTCACTTGCAAGGTCTTCTTCCATTTCATCTTATTCGGTAAGTGAAAGCTATTCATCTAGTAACCCGGTGGATAAGAAGAAGAAGAAAAGCAAGAATAAGAAGAATAAAAATAAACAAGGTTCCAAACTTCCAACCGCTGTCAGACATGTTGGAAAGAAACCAATTACTATTGATCGTGCTGGGAGTGTTGATGATGCCAAGATCACCCAAACAACCCGTAAGCCCAAGTACCCTTGTAGGCTTTGTAAGGGTAGCTATCTTCTTAAGGATTTCCCTAGTCTATCTAAGATTATATAAGCATGGTCTACACATCCTCACCAACCCATGTCGTCAGCCTCTAAATAACATGCAGATGACCTCCTGTCAACTAGTCAAGATACTGTTGGGAACAAGAAAAGTAGAGTCAAGTTACCGTGTATGTTATGCAGAGGGATTCATGAAACTCACATTTTCCCTCGTATGGATGAAGCCTCTAATTACTGGAAGAAATGACTATTTCAAAACCTCAACTTCCAGTTTCTTATCGCAATATTACTCTCTACCCACCTATAGTTGATGGAATCGTCAATCTGGTCCCTTCATCGATCAGTCTGGTTGATCATGTAGTCAATATGGTCACATCCTCAGTTGATCCTATTGACAAAGTGGTTGATATGATCCCATCATTGGTCAATCCCACTCTCTCGTTAGAGAGTGTCACCCAAGCGGATGATCTGTTTCTATCCATCGACCCCATTCTCCCCTTGGAGAATGAAACCCAAGTGGTCAGTCTGATCTCATCATCAGTTGATCCTACTCTCCTGCTAGAGAGTAAACCCGATTATGCCCACATTTTTCTCATTGATACATAATCAATCATGCTCGGGGGTATTCCTCCTTCTCCTGTGGAACCCCCTCCAAGTAATGAGTCCATCCTTTTTATTGGGGTGCACTAACCGGACCATGTCTTCCCTCTCACATTCCTTTCAAGATCACATTACAGATTTTTGGTCAGGATGTTCCTCAGACGCTGATAGACAAAGGTTTGTCCGTTAGTATTTTTTCCTCTATTGCTTGGAAATATTTGGGTTATCCTCAACTTTTGTTGGTTAAACAGACTATGTTAGCTTTTAACTCAAGAACCAGTCTCCCTTTAGGGATCCTTCCTCATTTTCCCATAACTTTGAGAGGGAAAAATGTCTTTATTGATGTTATGGTAGTCCAAGACCCCTTAGATTTCGATTTACTCCTTGGGAGAGATTACATCTATGCCATTAAATCTATCATGTCCACTCTTTTTCATGTGATATCGTTCCCTCGCGATGGAATAATTGTGACTATTGATCAAATTTAATTCATTGGCCCTGACTTGACCATCAACTCGATGAACTCCCTAAACAATTCTTATATGCAGTCGGTATCACCCCTGCCACAGGTCAATTATGTGGTCTTGTCTCCCATGCCTTCAGTTGTCAATGAAGATGAGCCTCTCACTATAAGATCAATCTCTTATGGCTTATATCCGGTAGTTGACATGGTCATATCTTTGGTAGGGATATTGGAGCCTGATCTCCTTACCCCAATCATAGACCTCAACATGTGTTCCTTCTAGAGTGTGTTTCTTCCGTCTAGTGAAGATATCTTGGAATCCATGTCTGAGTTTCGTCCCTTGACATGGTGTCCTTCTAGAGCATTGTCTTCTTGGAAGCCATGATCAAGAAGATATTTGAGCATGGTTTTCTGATTTCAAGCTCATTAAAAAAGGAAACCAGTTGTGAGGATATTTTTGTGTGTCTGTGGAAACCTCGTTAAAAAATGAAACATAGGTTGTGAGGATATTTTTTTCATCTCTGTAACAACCTCATTAAAAAATGAAATAGAGGTTACAAGCATAGTTCTTGTTTCTGTGTCAAGCTCGTTAAAAAATGAAACAGAGATATGGGGTGTTACACATTATTTTCTTCATCCCTATGACCGTTAATGATGTAAACCTATCTATTGCCTTCAGAAGGGTCAGTGGCCTGAGTTCCTTAAGAAATAAGGGAGAATAATTTTTCCTAAGAAAAGAAGTTGCATTCTCCTTTGTAAAAACCCTATTAAAGAGGATGTTCACAGGTTGCTATAAAGGTAGGGTGCGAAAATGCCTAATTTTCATAGGCTGCACCATAGCTAAGTCGGGAAGTGTTCGCAGGTTGCTATATAGGAAGGGTGCGAAAATGCTCATACGTGTGAAAAACGAGCATATTCTCGATGCTTCTAGAAGGAGAAACTTCCATGGTGAGGTGGCATTCGAATGGTTTGGATCTTACTATCTTTCATGATTTAGTGGGATCATCCTAACCTCCTCAGTGTATCCTTTTAAAATTATAAAAGGAGAGGATATTTCATGGAAAAAGTTATCTTTTGGGGATTAGCTTGGATTGGATTGAGCTTTGGATATTGTTAGCTTGGCCARATGAGCCATTTTGTCAAGATAGATTATGAATATTATCAGATATATGCTCTCAAAATTCTTGGAGTGGAAGTGTGTGGGMAACAAAGGACAGTTGGAAGGGACCTTACAACATCAAGGCCATGTTTGTAATCTCTCTTTCACATTTAATATGATACAGTAATATGACTCTTTCCTATAAAKCTTGTTGTGTTTTATTGTATGATTCCTTGATCACATACATAGGTTTATATTGCRTTTATACTATTAMTATCACTTTGGTTGGTTKCGTTCTTTTGCAGRATCATCATTGTATSAGTGTTGGAATGGAGCTAGGATGKCGATGGTGAGAGGAAGCRACGTTTAAACTGTATGTCACCTATYCCTCTTTAGTTAGTAAATTCAATATTTAAAACTTAAGGAAAGCGTCATGTTCTGGTGTGTTTTGTTCTAGATCTAGGTGGATCTAGGGAGATCAATTAGTGTCCACACCTACCGATTTTTCCAATAACAAAATTGGTGACCATACTAGGGAACATATTGTTTCCTAGTTAGTCTAATTTCCCTTTCTTTGATTGCTTGTTTTCTGGTCTCTGAGTCTGTGGGAGATCCATCCAGACTCTCTAGATCTGAAATTTCACTTAGACTCCTTGTCCTTATTGGTGCATCAATATGTTCAATGTATATCTCACACTCATTTAAATGTCAATCCAAGATTTTTAATCGAAAGAATCATTACACCATATGTGCTGAGAACAAGTAACCTACCTAAGTCTGTTGCATATAGGAAATAATTAATAACATAAAAATCCTATTTATAAGATTTCTAAATATTCTAAAGTGTTCTTTGAACCTAGAATAGAAAAYTGATAATGAAACTTAAACAAATAATCAATCAAATAGATGTTGTCCTCGAGAAACAAGTCTATTCACTTCAAGCGCTTGAATTAAAAAGATGAAMTTTAAGAAGCTTGTCTCCTGTAGMAATTAAAACAACCAATTCCAACCATTCTCGAAACAAAATCCAAATTCAACCTCTTGTAATTCAATCAAACYAGCACAAGGGAAKTTCAGTATAACTGAAAGACTTTATTACAGCACATGAAGATGAAATATAAAGTCTCYYGGTCCCTTGCAATACTAGGTCCACTACAATCATAAACTCAAAGTATCAATCTCACACTTCAAATTATGAAATAGCTACCTTCAACATMTGAGAATGAAATKTCTATTCKATATAACACTTGATTATTCACACCAATCCAAAATGATTAATTCAATGCTCAATCCTGAAAATGAAATAAAGACCAATCACACACACACACTGCTATAAACTATCCACACAAACACACATAACATATACAAGGAGTTTCACCTTAGTTGGAGTGGTGGGCCCTTGCTKAACCAACAAGGARCCTCTTAAGGGAGTAACARACTAAAACTTTTCTSTCACATCCAAGAATTGACATAAAAGATCTTCTGTATTAATTCARCTGGTAAACTGGATCAACAGTSTTTTACTTCATACATGACAATGATAAGTATTGTCTAGTTCTTCCCATATATTGCTTATATTCACTATTMTATATCATATATACAACATTCCTTATATAATGTAAGTTGATACTATCAATTTCTATGGATAAACATTAAACAGTTCGAGAAATTTCACATTTAAGATTTACATCGAATTTTTAGGAATCGACTCCATCCTCATGACACGAAGTGCATGAGCGATGGAGTCTCTTGCAATTGGAAAACTGACTCAGGTGCTTCTATCSAATTGTMTTCTTGAAATATTCAYCATTATTCAGGTCCAATTGGYGCATTCTAGAAATAGAGGTTCTRGTACCGGATTGCACACAGTTGCAAGTCTAGTACCAGAATAGAGTAGAGCAKGTAGTACCAGAATAACACACGTCTWGGGTACCAGAATGGATTTGGTACCGGATTACATGGTKTCTGGTAGTACCAKATAGACTTCTTATAATTCAAATCATTAGGACTATACAAAATAAAACATTTTCAGTTGAATTAATTTAAGAAAGTTAAACAAACATGCTTTAAATCATCAATTACCTCTTGTGGACATGACATAGCTATTAGGCATGTGTTTTGGGAGGGATTAGTCCAGTATAGGTTTATAACAGAGGAAAAAAGGATTAGGTATAGGGTAAGATAGGGAATTATCTTATGTCAAAATAGAGACTCAACATTTCATCCATGCTGAAGATGTTGCATGTCCTCATGCAACGTTATCAAAAACTGATACCCAAAAAACTTTCTGCACAATTGGACCCTCCTCTGTCATTCCTCGGATTGTAAGATGTTAACACCAGAAGCTTCACTCTTCAATTCCTTCTTGATCACCCTAGTGTAATGGATCAATCACAAGACATTGTTAAGTTTGGTAGACACCTCTACATGCTGTTCTTTCAATTCTTCATTCTCTACCTTGATATGCCTATCCATTATTTTTTATTCTTCAATTTCTTGCTTTAATCTCTCAATTTCTATTAATAATGTTTGTTCATTCAAGGACTTGTCTGGGCTTGGTGTGAGTACTTTCTTGACCACCATCTCTCGAGCCTCTTTTTCTTTCCTCAGACTCCTTAGATCCTTCATTATCATATTTCATCTTCTCAGGGACTTGCCTGGACTCGGTGTGAGTGCTTCCTAAGTTACCACCTCTTTTCCTTTCCTCAAATCCATCAAAGTCTCTGTTACCAACCCTTCTGTCTCACTTATTGTTACCAGTCCTTCTGTTTCACTTGTGGCAGCTCCCTAGCCACTCTCTTTTTCTAGAGAACTTGGAATATCCATAGATTCTCTTTGAGGAGAAGGTATGTTTGGAGTTGTCGACTGTTTGGCCATACTTCTGGTGGTCCCGCATATGGGTGGTGAGGCTTTCTTAGATTTGCTAATAGGAGTAGGAGTTTCTTCAAACAGTTTCCTTTTATTAGATTTATTTTTATGGGTAGTCTTGGAAACCCGTTCCTCTTGTGTTGGCTTGACTTTTATCTGACAAGCTTGAATTGTAAATTTTGGGGTTTTCTTCTGTTGGCAAACCCGTATTCCTATCCTAGAAGATTGAGGCATGGGCTCTGGAACCTGTACCTCCTTTCCTTCTAGTTTCTTTCTATTTTTACTTGTCACCTTAGCGGTCTCCTTCAGTTCACCAACTGAGTTTTGGGAAGGCCGAGTAACTTCATAAATACTTTTCAATTCTTTTGAGGATTTCGGAGGGGGTTTTACAGTTGGATCTAGTAAAATATCATGTTGATCCATATCCTTCTTCTTTTGTTTCTTATTCTATGACCGTTGGTCTTTAGGGAGCAGGACCGAGCTAGACGCTTTAGCTGGTGCATAATTTTTCATTCTTTGTAAATGGAAGTCAGGGGTCTTCTCTATTTGACTAGCTGGTTTTGATGACATTTCCACAATTGTTTCAGGAATTCTATACAATTGACCACCTGATTCTGAGCCCTCCTTTTGTCTTTTACCCCTTTGAACCAAAGTAGGACCTACTCTTTGGAATTGAGTAGCTATATTCTTTCTTGATATAACAGGTTCCCCTACGACAAAATTTTTTGTCACTGATTTCTCAATGGGTTGAGATGAGTTGGGCATAGCAATGTCTTCTTTACCTCTCGATGTCATTTTTTTGTCTTTCTTTTCTTTTTTTCTTGAGCCTTTACTATGTGTCCATATCTCCTATGTCTCGACTGACTTGGATTTTTCTTGAGTGAAACTCTGTTGGAGTAACTACTTCCAACTACTCCCTTGTGTTTTCAAAGCATGAACAACCAAAAGTTTGATTAAACCGTGATGATGAAGGATAGTCTTAGGTTTCTTGGAAACTAACCTCACCCCTCTTTCCATTTTCTTTAAACTCATCCATAAAAAGTGGGGAAAATTAATCTGTCGTCCTCCCTCTAAATGTGATAAAATATTTAAATGATAAATGAAGGTCACGACATACCTTACCTCACAGGTGAGGAATATCTGCAGACTTATAAGCATCATCCAATATTCTTCTTTGATGTATCTTTGAGGGATTCCCTTGGTCCAATCGGGGTCGTGATGTTTTGGCTTGAGGAATTGTTGACATATCTTTTTGTCAACGATCACTCTCTTGAAGTATTTTTCGCCAACCATCGAGAGACCCATAGCTTCTGCTATAGTGGCCTCTATAATGATTAACTTCACATCCCCAAGATTCACATTTTCTCCAATCATATGTCTGTGCAAAGACAAGAGAAATTCCCTCATGATGGCCTTTAAATTTCTCCAAGAATTTCACCCACCCTACCTATTCATATTTTTTCTTATAAGCCTGATATTCTATTGTTTCTTTGTATATTTAAAATATGGGATCATGCCTGTCGACCCCCATGCTAGCTTAAACAATTATCTTGGGTGGATAAAGCATGAACAAAGGGTCGAGGATTGAGTACCAGATGATAGACTATCATTTGGGAGAAACATACAAGGGATACAAAGGCATAGGGTGTCTGTAGATGGTGTGACAACAATGGTAAATAACGCTCCTCTGGATGGAAGAGCCATCCAGAAGAGCGTTTATGAATGGAAGTGTAGATTACAATGGTCACATTGATACTTATGATGATATGGAGAGGTAGGTCAGATCTACTAATGGTTTCCAGATTCGTGGGAAGCTTGGTGTCGGACGATATTCTTGGAAGGATGTGGTCGTTATGATCGGGACTCATGTATATGAAATCGGCTAGGATCATTACTCGATATGCTGTGATTCGTGGTTCATGTCATATCATATAGTACGACAACCAATCATGGGGTTTATTTATCAGATAGACATAGGGAGTATGAGTTTGATCCGATAAAAGACATCGTGACTTTGCACTCTTGATATTTCGTAGGACACTTCCTCCTCACGGAGGTGAGATCTAAGATTTCTACAGAGATTCATGACAAAATAGGGGTATGTCATGATACAAGAGCAATCATATGTTATAAATGCATATTTAGTCTAATTCCTTTAAATAATACAAAAAAAGTGTCGAATATGTATGTCCTAGCACTAATATTTGGACAACGACTTGGAAACATGATGAAAGTTACCCATCATATTCTTACCAGTACCAGATCATCTAGTACCGGATCACCTAGACGCTAAGTTGAAATTGGTATGGGATCATCTGAGTACTAGATCACTTGTGTGTAGAATTTGTAGTTGGTACAGGATCACCTCAGTGCCAGATTGCCTAAGTGTCAGATCACCTATGTGTAAAATTGGTAATTAGTATCGGAATAGCGCAGGGTCCCTTATTTTATACTGGATAGGATCCAGTACTGGATAAGCACAATGCGATGATTTGGTACAGGGGTGTCCCTTCGTACATAGAGGTGATCATATATGCAAGATAAGCACAAAAATGAACATTTTTCTAGAGCTTAAAAATCTTGACACTGATTCTAGTGACAATGATTTATAGGAATAGTTGGTGTTTTGTGGTCAAATTCATCTGAAAAACCATGTAGTTGCCAAATTTTATAGAGGAATAATGCAGGAAATCTTTGTAACAGGAGGGTACTCTGTAATGACCAGTAACTGAGATGATATAACTCCTTTTCTTCTGGAACCAAGGTGACCGCACTTTTTCTGGCATTTCCTCTTTTATTACAATACAATAATAATCCTAACTACTACTTTTCTGTGGATTTTTATCGAGCACATATTAGTTAATGCTCGCTGGTATTTTTGATTTTATAGAGTCTGAAAAACTTAAAGGAAACTCTCTATACTGTCCTGTGGATTTTTATTGATCCAGGGCCAGTTCCTTCTCGCTGGTAGTTTCAATTTTAAAGAGTCTGAAAAACTTAAAGAAGACTCTCTATACTGTCTTGTGGATTTTTATTGAGCCTGGGCCAGTTCCTGCTCACCGGTATTTTCAATTTTAAAGAGTCTGAAAAACTTAAAGAAGACTCTCTCTGGTAGCTTTCCTCCTTATTTATTTATCTACATGGGAACACCACCAATTTTTCTTTTGCCTTTGTTAGTTAAAATTAAATAAAAAATTCATCTCATGACACACCTATGTATAGAAAATGAATTTATACAATTTGAACTTACTATGGTAGGTTAGTAGGAGGGGAAACCCTCTTGCTTACCAATTGGATTTCAGAAATCTGAAGAACATTTTTTACAAAATCCTCCTTTGATAGAGGTTTGTGATAAACCTTTAGTTGATGTCCATATACAACAAGGGAAGTCTGATTTTCATCAATAGTATTTATCCTTACTGCACCATTGTCATAGACTGTATCAACCTCATAGGGTGCCATCCATCTAGTAGATATTTTTCCTTTAAAAGTTTTGAATACATTATCATATAGGAGGGCCCAATCACCTGGCTGGAAGGACTTCTTTTTAATGTACTTGTCGTGCCATTTGGTTCTTTGTTCTTGTATAAGGGTGGTTCTTTGTAGAGCATCCTGTCTTATCTCATTAATCTTTTTCAATTGTAATAGCCTTTGTTTTTGAGCTTCATTCAGGTCCATTCCTAATTGCATGGAAGTTTTGAAGGTTTTTACTTGAAACTCTATGGGCAATAGTACCTGCTTCCCATACACCAACTCATAAGGTGTATGGCCTGTTGTATTTCTCCATCTGTCCTGTAGGCCCACAAGGCCTCAGGCAGCCTATCAGTCCAGTATTTGTGATGTAGCTGAACAGTCTTAGTGAGGATGGCCTCTATCACTTTGTTGGTCGATTCCACTCGGCCATTGGCTTGGGGGTGATAGGGAAAAGACTTTCTGTGTCTGATCTTGTATTGTTTGGTAAGATCCTTGACCAAATTTGAGGTGAATTGTGTCCCTTGGTCAGTGACTATTTCATGAGGTACCCCAAAATGAGTGAAAATTTCCTCAAAGAGAAAGTCTACAATAGATTGTTCATTAGCTGAATACAGGGCCTTGGCTTCTACCGATTTTGTTACATAGTCTATGCAAACTAATATGTATTTTTTTCCATGGGACATGGGATTGATAGGTCCTACAAAATATAAGGCCCATTTTTCAAAGGGTTTGATTTCCACTTGGGCTTGGAGTGGCATTTCATCGACTGATGTAGGTTTTCCCATTCTTTGGCAATCATCGCAGCTGACCACATATTTCTTTGCATCTTTAAAAATGGTCGGCCAATAATAGCCAGATTGTAGGATTTTGTAAGCTGTCCTTTTATCAACAAAGTGGCCTCCACATGGGCCATCATGGTAGGCTCTGAAGATATCCTATATTTCATCTTCCCAAACATATCTTCTGATTACCAAATTAGGTCCCGTTCGGTATAGGGTATCCTCATGCCACATATAATTGGCACTTAGCTGAATGATTCTCTATTTTTCTCTAGATGTCATACCTTGAGGTATCTTTTCAGTTACCAAATAGTTGGCTATGTCTGCATACCAAGGGGTGATAGTAGAAATGGAAAATAAATTCTCATTAGGAAAATCATCATCTACTGGAGTACTGTCACCTGTATGGATAAGCCTAGACAGGAAATCAACAACCAAGTTGTCTCTTCCAATCCTATCTATGATAGTGGTATTAAATTATTGTAGTAACAACAACCATCTAGTTAATCTAGCATTTGTAACAGGTTTATTCATTAGAAATATGATAGCTGAGTGGTCAGTGTGCACAAAAACTTTGTATCTTGTTATATAGTGTCTAAACTTGTTGATGGCATGTACTACTGATAAAAATTCTTTCTCTGTGACAGTATAGTTTGCTTCAGCAGGTGAGAGGTTCTTTCTAACGCAGTATATAGCATAAGGAATCTACCCTTCCCTTTTTCCTAATACAAATCCCAAAGTAGTATCTAAGGCATCTGTACAGATATGGAAAGGAAGAGACCAGTTTGGACCTCTCAAAGCAGGAGCGCTTGAAAGTTTTGTTTTCAATATTTCAAAGGAGATTTGGCATTGCTCATCCCAATAGAATTCAACATCTTTCATTAGTAGTTTGAAAAGGGGGGCATCTAGGTTTGTAAAATTTTGAATAAACCTCCTATAGTAACCAGCATGCCCTAAGAAACTTTTGATTTCCTTTTGTGAACTAGGGATCTTAATTTGGGAAATAATGTCAAATATGGCAGGGTCCACTCTTATTCTGGTACTGGAGATGTGGTGACCTAGAACGATTCCTTTAGTAAGAAGCATTCTCTATTTTTTGTGACTAAGTGAGAGGTTGGTCTCTTTAAATATAACCAATACCTTCTTCAAATTATCCAATGCCTGTTGGAAATCATCCCCATATACTGTGAAGTCATCCATGTAGACTTCCACACAATCATTGGTCAGATCGGAGAAAATAGCCAAGACAGCCCTCTGAAAGGTAGTAGGCACATTACATAACCCAAAGGGAAGAAACCTATAGGCATAGGTTCCCCAAGGACAGGTGAATGTGGTCTTATCCTGGTCTTCTGATGAAATTTGTATTTGGTTGTAACCACTAAACCCATCTAGGAAAGAAAAGTACCTCTTCCCAGATAAAGTATCGAAGACCTGATCTATGAAAGGTAAAGGGAAGTAGTCCCTATAGGTGGATTTGTTTAGTTCTCTAAAGTCCACACAAATCCTCCATTTCCTATTTTTCTTTGGTACAATAACTAATGGGGAGACCCATTTGCTATCTGATATAGGGCAAATGAAATTGGCTTGTAGGAGTTTTTGGAGTTCTTCCTTTACTATATCTTTCAAGGTTGGGTTCATTCTTCTCTGGGGCTGTCAGATAGGTATGATATGATCGTTAGTGTAAATATGATGCATACATGTATCTGGGTGGATCCCTTTCATATCAGAGTAATCCCATGCAAACGCATAGGATTTCCCTTGAATCATTTGTACCAACTTTTGTTGTTGATCTGTTTCTAGGATGGCATTGATATACATGGACTTCCCAGGATTGATTTCTCTAGCTTGGACAATAGATTCCTTCCCTTCCTCTACTTTTGAAAGAGTGTCTATTGTAGAAGTGGAAGGGTGCCAAATTTCTTGAAATTTAGGGCTAAATATGTGTGTTTATTTAGGGAAAGATTGGGGATAGTCAATGCATGCCGAAGCAGCCAAGAATAGACTTAGGATTTGTTCTTCAGAGTGTTCTTGTACTCTTTTTACTTGTTCAAGTGTCAACAAGGGATAAGTACAATCCTCCAACCCATAAGGATTCTCCAACCAGAGAGGAACTTCAGTGGATGGTTGGGTGGGGGGAAAAAGGATAAGTTTCTGACTTTGAGTGCCATTGGAAATTGCCATTTCTCTAGATTGACAACTGATGAATGCATCAGCAGTGGCCAACCAAGGTCGGTCGAGTACCACTAGGTGTCCTAGTTTGGGGGATTTGGGATGGATTACCAAGAAATCCATAGGGTATTCCTAAGAGGTCAATGTCACTGTTATATCATCTAAACTTCTTTCTTGGGTGATGACTGACTTATCTGCAAGCTCTAGCAAAGTTTGTGTAGGTCTTAAGTGATCTAGTTGCAGTGTTTTCATAGTGTTTATTGACATCACATTTATTGCTGCCCCTAGATCAATCAATGTGTTAGGTAAGGCAACACCATTGATTTCTATGGTTACCACTGAGTTCCTTGGATCACTATACTTGGAAGGCATTTCTGTTATAAATTTGGATAACTACCCTACCACCCGTACGACAGGAGGTTCCTTCCTCTTTCTCCCTGGATTTTTAATGTGAAGGTCCCTTACAATTTTAGCATAGATAGGTATGTCTTTAATGGCCTGTAGTAGTGGGATCTTTACACATATATTCCAGAGTTCAGTCTCTAGATTATGTTCAAGAGGTTCCTCAATTTTCTTTATGAGAAGCCTTTCTAGGTAAGGGGGATTCATTTCATGGGGTGTTTCTGTTTCAAGGGAGTTGGGAGAAGGGATTTCTTGTGGTAATGGAGTGTTTCTTTTTTGGTTCAATGGATCAGTCATCTGTTATTCTCTTTGAACCGTTTGGACATCTATTTGTTCTT
>JZKD02S1883206.1:67543-79308 GCA_000966675.3 Picea glauca
ATGGGGTGATTACACTTGGGAGTCATAGTTGTTAAGGGAAAATCATATAACAGGGTTAGGTTGTTCAAGGCCATAATGTATTAGGGGGTTAGCTTCTTTGGGTCACAACGTGTTAGGAGGTGAATTTATCAATATAAAAAGATATTAATGGGTATACTATGTATGGGATCATGTTGATTGAGGGTTATAGTGTACTAGGGTGTTAGTTTGTTCATAGTCATAATGTATCAGGGAGTGATTGCAACGAGTGATTACATAAAGGGTCATGCGGGTTAAGGGTATTATTGTATTAAGGGGTTAAATTGTTTGTGGCAATAATGTACTTAGGATTTGGTGTATTTGGGTGTTAAAGTGTTTATGGTCATAGTGCATTACAAGGTTAGTGCATTCAAAGTCATAGTGTATTAAGAGGGTTAGTGAATACAAAGTTATAGTGTATTAAAGGGGTGATTACATCATCTGACATAGGAGTTAAGGATCATAATTTTTGAGTGGGTGATCACATCAAGGGACATATTGGTCAAGGGAAAAATATATCAATAGATCAGTGTATAAGGGTGTTAATGTCTTTGGGGCCAAAATTTGTCAAGGGGTGACCATGTCAAGGTTAATAATGATTAGGGAGATATTTTTTGGGGGGGCTCATAATTCTTAGCGACTATAGTTTATTAGGGTGTTAGTTTTTTCAAATCCATAATTTATTAGGGGATGATTACATCAAGGGGCATAGGAATTAAGGGGCATAATGTGTCAAGGGGATAGATTGTTAGGTATCATCATAGTGTATTAGGAGATTAGTATATTAGGGTGTTAGTGTGTTGCTATAATAGTGTATTAGGGATTTAGTGTATTGAAGGGAAGATTACATCATTGATACATAGGAGTTATATATAATATATAATATAAATATATATATTTTATATATTTATAATTTATATATTATATAAAATATATAACCAAAAATTGGTTTGCGCAGGCTCCATATCTTGACTTCCCTTGACATTGTAGCAGTCGATCGACTGCCCTCAAGCTCCATAGGTTTGTGTGAACTCCATATCCCTATCTCTCATTTCCCGAATGCACCCTAGCTCTTGATTGCTCTAGCTCCCTAGCTCTCGATNATCCCTATCTCTCATCTCCCGAATGCACCCTAGCTCTTGATTTCTCTAGCTCCCTAGCTCTCGATTGCACCCTTTCTCCCTAGCTCATTCCTCCCGATCACTACACCCTAGTATCTCGAATTCCATAGCTCTGACCTCAATCTCCATAGGTTTTTGCGAGCTCCATATACCTAGCTCTCATCCCTCGATTTCACCCTAGCTCTTGATTTCTCTAGATCCCTAGCTCCTGATTGCACCCTTTCTCCCTAGATCGTTCCTCCTGATCACTACACCCTAGTATCTTGAATTCCATAGCTCTGACTCGACATAGGAGATAGAGGAGATAGTGGCCAAACTTGAAACCCTAGTATCCCAACTATCATAGCTCCCCTCTCAACAAATATCACTCACAAGGAGATAAAAGAGATAAAGGAGGGCCTCAATTCGACAGAGGAGATAAAGGAGGGGAGGGCCTCGATTCGACAGAAGAGATAAAGGAGGGCCCCGATTCGATAGAGGAGATAAAGGAGGGCCCCGATTCAATAGAGGAGCCATGCTGCCAAAATTGGTAAATGAATCTTCCAATCTATGTGATAAATATTTTAGGGATTCATAAAGAAAATAATTAAATGCCATGGAATTTGAGTACAAAGTATAAAGAAATTTTTGTTAACATATTAGCCTCCATTTTTTTTATCTTAGTATTTGCATGTGATGACTACATATTAGCCCCAAGACCAATATGTAGTATGTAACACATGTAAATGRCACTCATGTCCAAATCTTATGCCAAAKACATTGAAGTGAGAGATCATGTGGTTTTCCTCATATCCCACTCAAGTGCTACAAAACCCTAACCATGATGTACCCAATAACTATGCGATGTGTGGAATCGAGACATGTTCTTTTTTAGGTCCTTTCTTGTGCTTTAATCATGGCACCCATATACCTCTAGTAGGCCAAATATACCCTATGAAGGTCATGTTTCATGGTTCAAGGATGATTTCAATGACAAAACTTGAGAATATTAATGGTTTTTCCTTTTGGTGCTTGACTTGAGACTCTTCATTTAGGACATAAGGCCATTAGTTCTCTCCCTTGACATTGATTGACATTGGTTACATTTCCTTGAGAAAACCCTTAGGATAAGAAATTAATGGTGCACCAAACTATTGTTTGAAATTTCTTTCTACTGTGCTCACAGATAGGGATCATTGCTACTGGCTAATAATGACGAGTCATTTGAATTACCCTCCAAATATACACAATAAAACTATTGTAGTAACATGGTAAAAACCTTATATGCATGATTGAAATTAACTATGGGAAAGACCCCATGCTTATGAATAATCATTGAAGATACAAACATTGTCCATGATCCATTGAATTCAGAGGTCATATGGCTACCAAGAAGGCTAATCATCTTCCTGTGAATGCATTCAAGAAATATGTTGTTTAAAATACATACTAAAACCTATTGTTTTGTAGCCTTTTCCATCATTTGTATAATCACTTTTGTTATTTTTATATTCTCTAATTCACTGTCTTCTGGTCTGCTATCACTTTTCTTGTCAAAATTGAGTCCAAACTGCCTCCATAACTCCCTTGAACAATGAAATTGCATGCAAGGATTGGAAAATATATCACAAAAGGTCAAATTAGTTTTTTGTCTTTATTCACATGCCAATATTGGATAAAGTTGAGTCTAATATTTTCTTGGCAAAATTAGCCTTGGTAACTTGGCATGTTTGTCAATCAAGAATTAGAAGGTGAATCAGGGTATAAAACACTTTATTTGAAGCTTAAATTTAGGATATATAGAATTAACATATATGCAAAATATACCCAAGAGGTATAACTAGGTTGTGGAGTGATAAAATTTAGCATATAGAATCAAGGTTTGGAAATTGTAGATTATCAAGTTATTAAACCTATGACATTGATTCTAGATCCCAAATCTAGGCCATTTACCTCATTAGAAACTATCTTTTTAAAAGTAGAGACATCGCTTACAATTCATTTTATGATTGATTTTACATTCATGCATCGCTTACATCACATATATCATGATATGATCCAACAAGTCTTCTTAATTTTTCCTACCTTTCCATAATATAGACATGTCTTTTTTGACACAGACTAGCAGCCCTTGGGCCGAGATCCGCTCACAAGATCATTTCAAATCTTCCTTGAGCTGAAGCATCTCTTTTGGATCCCTATCAAAACCTCAACATTCGATCCACGGGTCCTTCCTTGAAAACCCCACCTGCACAAACATGCATCAGGCATGAGCTTCTCCTTCCTACAGTCACCGAATATGATCCTCGGTCTCTTCCTCCTCAATCCCCCAATCACCAAAATGATGAAATTCCCAAATGACACTCAATGGTGATTATCCCCTTGGGCCATATCTCAATCCGTGTGATGGCTCTTCCTCATGACCGCGGCCTACTTCGTGTTTTCAACACCAAGAGCCCCGGCCCCGAGTCATCAGGATGGTCGAAGTGTCAATGCCCAAAATGTTAAATCCCTAGCCACTTTCTCCTCCAAAGGATGTGTCGCGTTTCACGACTTAAAGACTTTCGATGCAAAGTTACCCGGTTCTATGTTTGTGGGATCCTCGGTATGATGAAACCTGAAATCCCCGCCTTTACTATCCCACTCCAAGTATACATTGCGCTTTCACAACATCGGGGTTTTCAACACCCTATGCCCCAATTCCTTGTCTTTGATACTTTTGAAATCTTGAATCCCAGTATGTAGAAATGTTGGCTTCCTCCCATGTCCCTTCAACACTTTCAAGATCTTGCATTTCATGATTATGCGATGCAAGGTTACCCAATCCTTTCTCTTTGGACTTCCCGGTACCCGAAATAATGAAGTACCAAATCAAAGGGAGATAAACGGTTATGATCCTCCTGCATCCAACGGATTAGATCCTTTCAGAATATCACGGGTCAAGAATCCCGAATTATTTCCCTTTGCATTCCCCAGTACCCGGAATTTCAAAATGGCCTTTTCAGGACTCTCCCGATGCCACGATCGCTGCCATGTGTCCTCTTGTTGGACGGTCCTGATCCGTTCACTATTTCAGGACATTGATAGGTCTTCTTCTCTGTGCATACGATAGTTAAATATCGTACAACATTTCACAGATCCGATGGCTATTGGATATATTCACAAGATCTGATGGCCCAGATCTCTTCCTCTTGCACTACACTTTCCTGCCTATGCCTGGACATGAAACTTCAATGGCCCAGATCTTCCTCCACTATCTGAATCAATGACAACTGTAGCTCCCTCCTGAGCTTACGCTTCTTCCTTCACCTTGGAATATCTTCTCACTCCATAAGGCCTCGACCTTTGCTTCCGTTGCAAAGCCTGTAACCTTGGCTCCTCCTTGCGTTCTAAGGATGTTTTCCCTTATGACCTTTTAGGACTTGTGAAACCTTGAAGGTTTTCCCCAACTTCCTACACTCCTTGAAGTTTTTTCTCTATGCACAAAGGAACTCTTCCTCCTAATCTTTATCCTTCTCTGAAACCTTAAAATATTTCTCAACTTCTGCACTCCTTACAGAGTCTATGCACACACAAAGGTGTTATTTGTCCTGAGCTTCTCTGTTGCTCAGACCTCTAAGGGATTAACCTTTTTTTCCCTCTCTCTCATATGGAGAATCTGATTCCCTCATGGAAATATCTTTCTCAAGTAACTCCTTGATGAGCCTGCAGGGTGTTCAGTAACCCTGTGAAGGTCTTCCCTGACTCTTCTCTTCTTCTCTAAACTCAAAACAGAGTTCTCTCTATTCTATATTCACTTTCTCAATGTCCTTTTGGCAGAGCTTCCAGAATATTTAGTGATTTTGTCTTCTGGCTGAACTCAAACAAGAGTTCTCTCCTTATTCCTTCTATGCACATGCTCAATGCCCTCCTCGAAGAGCTCTACAGAACCTTCCATAATTCTGTCTTTTTTCTGAACTTAGAATAGAGTTCTCATTTTGTGCAACTCTTGCACACACTCGATGCCCTCCTGGCAAAGCTCTTCAGAACCTTCAGTAGTTCTTGTTTACTCCTTTGTGCTCTCCTCTACATAGTTCCTACCTCCAAGGTGTTCAAAAACCTTGAGTTTTCTTCCTAAGTTAAAGACTTCCTCTAGTGTTCCCTCTTACAACGTCTTTTTCTGAATTCGTAGAATTCAGAAGTGCACTCCTTGCACTGGCTTACAGAACCTACAGTATTCTGTCATGCAACCCTAGAATGAAGCCTCAAAGAACCCCAAACCTGAAATCAAAGAACCCACACATAGTAGAACCTATCCGTCCCTGCAAATGCCTACTAACACACATTCACAACATATAATGAACACACATAAAGATATTCATCACACACAGAATATTATGCAGGAAAAACTACTTTTGTTTGTATTAATCTAGAATTCTTGTACAAAGGTTATGAGTGCAGACCGCAATAGAGTCTCGGCTCCTTCTCTCCTCTCTTCTCTACTCAACTTACTCAACTACTCCTCTCTCATCCTACATACAAAGGATCTTTTACATGAGGGTGATCTTTGAGCTCTTCCCTCCATCTCACCTACTCTATTCAATTACATTAACTTTACATTGAATGGGCTGTCTAGTCCAGATTGGATCTAGATCCTATCCTTAAAACCATTAAAGTTATTCTTTAACTACATCTTGCTCAAAGGCATGGCTTTAGATCTACCAACCTTACAAACAATTAATACAAATTTAAAATTTAAAATTTGAAATGAGAGGGTTGCGCCTCTCCTTCTTCATTGAATGCATGTTGTGCTAGTGGAATGGTTGGCTGGCACATGGCTGGCTTGGAGTGATGCTCCTACATCATACTCCTTTGCTGTGAAAATTTCATGAGCTCCTTCTCATGAGCTCCCCAGCACCACTGTTGAAATCCTCCTGGATCCTAAACAGTTCTATGGAGTTGTTCATCTGCTCCATCTCTCTGCTACTCTTGTTGTTGTTTTGCTTCTATGGAAGACCCTTTTTCTGTTGGCAGTATCTTATAATGACTTCAACATCAGCCTCCTGACCTACTCTATCTCCTCGTCCAACTGCTCCAGTGGTTGGCTCTTTTCATGTAGTCTCCTCTGCTGCATTTCTTCTCTGCAAATGGGCAGATCATCATGATTCCCATGTCATCCTCTTCATCCTCTGTGGCACTAAGTGTCCACTCTACTGCAAAGTTCATCTTTGTAGTCCTATCATTGATTTGCTGCTTAGATTTTCCCTATGATAGCTCTACTGCTTCCATATCTCTTTGTGTTGGCTCAAGTCCAACCTCTCCCAGCTGCTCCTTGGACTGGAATGCTCCTCCTGCATCTTCTTCCAACTTCATCTGTTGGATGTTCATTCTCTACACTATCACCCTTCTCTCCAGGGCTTCAATCTACTCACACAGATCAACAAATCTCATGCTATCTACTTCTTCTTCTTCTGCTGTTGTAAGCTCCAATGTTGCAGTCTTCTTTGTTTTAGCTTCCTGGCTGAAAAATTTGAGCCATTCCTCGGAATGCTCATTTCCTTCTTCTACTTGGGAAACATTTGATATTTGCTCCAACTCTTCCTCTTCTTTGACAGTCTCTGCTAGCTTTCTTTCTACTACTGCTCCATCTACAACACCTTCGCTGGCCTCAACTGAGCTATGTGGTAAGAATATATGAATTCCCCCAATCATCAGAATGGTCTTCTGATCTTCCTCCTTTATCAGCTCCTCTTGCTGCTCTGAACTCATCTCTGAGTTCATGAGACCCTCATGTGGACTCATCTTCTCTCCCTTTCCCTCCTGGTAATATGGTATTTCCTCTCTGCCCTCCTGGAAGTCTATGAGATCAATCGATCTCATTTCCATCGTCACTCCTTGCTAACATGAACTCATTTCTGAGCTCCCAAGACTTGAAATAGTCTCATCTCCTTTTCCATACCCACCTGGCAATCTGGAAACTTTCTGCCACCCTCTTGGTAGTCTATGAGATCCTTGAACCCCATCTCATTGCCCACCTAGAAACATGAAATTTCCCTACTATCCTCCTAATAGTCTATGATATCCCGTAGCGATCTCATCTCATTGCCAACCTGGAAATTGGAAATTTTTGTTTTGCCATATTGGTAGTCTCTGATATCGTCCAGTGATCTCAGTTCATCCTCATCACTGATATTTCTCCCAGCCTCTGTCTCATAGACGTGAACCATGTTCTCCTCTGGTTCATTGAGGTCTTCAGCACGCCTCAACCACCCTCTCAACAGTCTCCATTGTCTTTTAGCCACCAATTCCCTAACTGGCCATTTTACCTTTCTCCTCATGGGCCATTCATACACCCAATGTGATCTTGCATCCTGCTTCATCTACAATGCAAGCTCCTCCATCCTCGCTCTGATCTCGGTGATATATTTATCCACCTCATATTTGCTCGGTTGTTGATGGTTCTTCTTCCCATCGTGTCTATGGCCTTCAGTAGCCATTTTCCTGCCTTCTGTCTGCCCTCCTGGCAAACCTATTGTTGTCACTCTGCAACCCTGAGTGCTTCCAATATCTCCTCAGTCCTCTCGACTATCTTCTTGACTACTTCCTACCTGCAAACAATCACTACAGAGTTCCACTACTCTATCTTCTCCTACCTATCTCTGCAAGCTACCTCTGATACCAAAATAATGTGCATCGGAGTACTTTTTCTCCTCTCGCTTCCTCTACTTGCAATATACAAATAGAGTCAAGCTCTGACACCACTTGATGTGTATAAAAGTATTTTTCTTCTCCTTCTCTCTTCCTCTGCCTGCAATATACAAACATAGTCAAGATCTAATACCACTTGACGCAGAACAATAGCCCTTGGGCCGAGATCCACTCACAGGATCGTTTCAAATCTTCCCTGAGCCAAAGCGGCTCTTTTGGATCCTTATCAGAACCTCAACATTCGATCCACGGGTCCTTCCTTGAAAACCCCACTTGCAAAAACATGCATCAAGTGTGAGCTTCTCCTTCCCATAGTCATCGAATACGATCTTTGGTATTTTCCTGAAAAGTAATTTCGAGTTTCGGGACTCCATGAGCCCTACTGTCAAGATTCTTTGCCTCCTTGATCCCCTGATCACCGAAATGCTGAAATGCCCAAATGGCGCTCAATGGTGATTGTCCCCTTGGGCCATATCTTGGTCCATGTGATCGCTCTTCCCTATGACCACAACCTACTTTGGGTTTTCAACACCAAGAGCCCTGACTCCTAGTCATCGGAATGGTCGAAGTGTCGATGCCCGAAATGTTGAATCCCTGGCCACTTTCTCCTCCAAAGGATGTGTCACGTTATGCAACTTCAGGACTTCTGATGCGAAGTTGCTTGGTTCTCTGTCTATGGGATTCTTGGTATGCCTAAACCTGAAATCTCTGCCTTTACTATCCCACTCCAAGGATATGTCGTGCTTTCATGACTTTGGGGTTTTCAACACCATATGCCCTGATTCCTTGTCTTTGAGAATTCCGAAATTCTGAATCCCGGTATGTCGAAATGTCGGCTTCCTCCCATGTCCCTTCAACTCTTTCTGGATCTTGCATTTCATGATTTCGTGATGCAAGGTTACCCGATCCTTGCTCTTTGGACTTCCCAGTACCTGAAAAACTGAAGTACCAAATCAAAGAGAGATCAACAGTTGTGATCCTCCTGCATCCAACGACTTAGATACTTTCAGAATCTCGCGGGTCAAGAATCCTGAATTCTTTCCCTTTGCATTCCTTGGTACCCAGAATGTCGAAATGGCCTTTTCGGGACTCTCTCGATGCCACGATCACTGCCACATGTCCTCCTGTTGTATGGTCCCGATGCTTTCACTGTTTCAGGACTTTGACGAGTCTTCTTCTTTGTTCATATGATAATTAAATTGCATGCAACACTTCATAGATCCGATGGCTATCGGCCATATGCATGAGATCTGATAGCCTAGATATCTTCCTCCTATGCTATGCTTTCCTGCCTGTGCCTAGACATGAAACTTCAATGGCCCAGATCTTCCTCCAGTGCCAGAATCGATGGAAAGTGTAGCTCCCTCCTGAGCTTACGCTTCTTCCTTCACCTTGTAAGATATTCTCACTCCATAAGGCCTCAGCCTTTGCTTCTGTTGCAAAGCCTGTAACCTTGTCTCCTGCTTGCATTCTAAGGATGTTTTCCCTTTTGACCTTTTAGGACTTGTGAAACCTTGAAGGTTTTCCCCAACTTCTTGCACTCCTTGCAGCTCTTTCTCTGTGTGCAAAGGCACTCTTCCTCCTGATATTTATCCTTCTTTGAAACCTTGAAATATTTCTCGACTTATGCACTCCTTACAGAGTCTCTACACACACAAAGGTTCTATCTGTCCTAAGATTCTCTTTTTCTCATACCTCTAAGGGATTAACCTTTTTTTTTCTCTCTCTCAAATGGAGAATCTGATGCCCTTATGGCAATCTCTTTCTCAAGCAACTCCTTGCTGAGCCTGCAGGGTGTTCAGTAACCCTGTGAAGGTATTCCTCGACTCTTCTCTTATTATCTAAACTCAAAACAAAGTTCTCTCTGTTCTATCTTCACTTGCTCAATGTCCTCCTAGCAGAGCTTCCAGAATATTTAGTGATTCTGTCTTCTGGCTGAACTCAAACAAGATTTTTATCCTTGTGCCTTCTATGCACGCACTCAATGCCCTCCTGGCAGAGCTCTACAGAACCTTTTGTAATTATGTCTTTTTGTTGAACTCATAATATAGTTCTCCTTTCATGCACCTCTTGCACATGCTCGATGCCCTCCTGGAAGAACTCTTTAGAAACTTCAGTAGTTCTGGTTTCCTCCTATGTGCTCTCCTCTACATAGTTCCTACCTCCAAGGTGTTTGGAAACCTTGAGGTTTCTTCCTGAGTTAATGACTTCCTCTGGTGCACCCTCCTGGCACGTCTTTGTCTGAATCCGCAGAATTCATAAGTGCACTCCTTGCACTGGCTTACAGAACCCACAATATTCTGTCATGCAACCCTAGCATGAAGCCTCAAAGAACCCCAAGACTAAAATCAAAGAACCCATGGATAGAAGAACCTATATGTCCCTGCAAATGCCTATTAACACACAATCACAACATATAATGAACACACATAAAGACATTCATCACACACATAATATTATGTAGGAAAAACTAATTCTATTTGTATTAATCAAGAATGCCTATACAAAGGTTATGAGTGCGGACTGCAACATAGTCTCATCTCCTTCTCTCCTCTCTTCTCTACTCGACTTACTCAACTACTCCTCTCTCATCCTACATACAAAGGATATTTTACACGAGGGGGCTCTTCGATCTCTTCCCTCCATCTCACCTACTCTATTCAATTAGATTAACTTTACATTGACTGGGCTGTCTAGTCCAGATTGGATCTAGATCCCAACCTTAAAACCATTGAAGGCATTCTTTAACTACAACCTGCTCAAAGGCACGGCTTTGGCTCTACTAGCCTTACAAACATTTAATACAAATTTCAAATTCAAAATTTGAAATGAGACGGCTGCGCCTCTCCTTCTTCATAGAATGCGTGATGTGTTGGCTGGCTGGCCCATGGCTAGCTTGGAGCGATGCTCTTGCATCATTTTTCTTCTTACCTTTTTTAATTGATAACTGATCATCATGCTTCTTCTTCTCGATTTGGTTGACATAGTTCTTATCAGGTAATNAGAGAAATCCTTTTCACCATATAACTTACTAACTGGCATGATGAAATACCACATGGGTTCTCATAAATTAGAGGTGGGCTACACATTAGATGGGAAATTCAAAATTATTTCTTCTATCTTCCTAGATAATTTTGTCCCATGAACACCTACCCAAAATACTGAGTGAAGAAATACTATGTGTTTTCTCAAAGGTTTGGCTCCAACCCTGGATGCAAAAGTCTTACATGTCAATTTATATTTTCAAATTTTATCTTTAGCTATATTATAATATGAATATCGTTGGCCTAACGTTTCCTTCTCCCTCAATGGAGTGTAGGTACAACCAAATATGTGTCTATCAGACCTATCATCCAGCTCGAGCGATGAAATTTTGAGAGGGACAAGGGAAAACATATCCAACACATGTTACAAGGTGAAATCAACTAGAGGTGACAAGGTCAGAAGAAAGTTTGGTAGGCACATGAAATTCTTTCTTGTTGAAGGAGGATCATGCTCTTATGATGATGAGAGAATAGGTGATATCGAATTTCCCTTGAGGTACAAACACCTACTGAAACAGTGGGTACCCAAGGAAATCCCCGGGATGGACATTGACTTCTTTGTTAATGAGAGGATTTATCTCATTACTCCGTCATCCATCCATGGCCTTGGTTTATTCTCCATCGATAACATAAAGGTAAAATATGGTGGATTAGTTGAATTGTTTGAGTATGTTGGACCAAGTTACACTTATGGAGTATGGCTGAGGATGGTCCAATAAATGCCTAGTATGCAGAGATACACACTCACCACAAATTATATACAACTTAAAGACAATAATAGGCATAAAGGAGAGACTATGTATATTGATGGAAGGCCAAAGGCATCAGGGAATATTGCAGGTCTTATAAATAGTACAAGGCTTGGGACGACAAGAAAGGAACCCAATTGCATTTTTTAGGAGAGTGAAGGTAATAG
>JZKD02S1883228.1:0-10074 GCA_000966675.3 Picea glauca
TTTTGCTTGAGATTTATCAATTGGCTAAAGAAGGTATTGCTCCTTGTATCCTCATAGTGTGCTATCATTTCTTCCATGAAAATTGTTCAAGTGACGAGTGATTTGCAAGAACAAATCCATCGATACCATACAAATTGATTGGGTTCTAAAGATAAAGAAGCAATTCGTATATTTTGTGTATGTGGAACATTATGTAGATCAAATAATTGCTCCATCTGAAGTATCCATGTGATTGGGTCATTTCCATCAAATTTCCTTATATCGATCTTAGGAACGTGGTTGGTCTTCAACCCAAATTTGGATTTTCTCCTTTATTGATTCACCTTCCTTGTGTCCTCATCATGAATTTCATGGGATACATTTTCACTTTTAGGTGTCCTCTCTATTAGGAAGTTTTTCAATCCTTCCATGATCTTCCCTTTTAAACTATCCATCTTAGTATCTATTGCCTCAAAATTATCTTCCGTTGAATCCATCATCTCTTGTAGTTCATCTTTTGTTACTATCTTCTTTTATAAATAATTTATGTCCCTGCGCATTTCTTCACCTTCATCAAGAGTCCATGTAGGATTGTCTGAATCTTATTTGGTGTATAAGTTCCCTTTTTGGGTGGCATGTTGGCCAGGTATCACTTTTGAACATTGATTTTGAGGTGGTTCTTCTAGACAATCTTTCTTCTATTGTATCTCCAAAGGTTCAACCCTTCTGGGTATGAATCTTTCTTTTTTGTAGTTCTATGATATTTCTTCTCTGCAATGCCACAGGTATGATCAAAATTGGATGTGCCAAATGGAATTTACAGTAGCTTCCCCACAACTTGTTGATTTTTGGACTTTCCAAGAGATCTCACTTGTATAACATTCCCCGCAAAACATGATGGATATAAAATTATGAAACTCGTACCCATAATACTATAGACTCTCCACTATCAAATGCAACCAATATCACTCAATTTGGATACTCTAGGAATAAGTTATGAGTTTTTTACCTGGAACACCTTCTTGAGACTAGTCAATAGATCTAGTTAGGTAACCTATCTTCCATAGGGTGTATCTGAAAATGTAAGATGACCCAGAAGCTGAAAATTTTACCAAATATACCTTACTAATTTTTGTAACTAGCTTCCAGAGTTTAGGGTCTAAAATGTTACATAAAAATTTTTATAGAAAAAATTCCGCAATGACTCAGTTTAGGATGATTCCAGAACCCTATCTTGCACAGGCTGTATCTCCGAAAGTATAAGGCCTCAAGAGCTAAAATTGTAACCCAACGTACCTTTCTCTGTATGATAAATATCCTCTAAGCCATTCCTTTTGAAACATTATAGAAAAAACATTATAGAGAAAATGCCAAGGTGTCTCAGATGTAGTAGCGAAACCCCAAGACCTTGAGCTCTGATACCATATGTTAAGAACCAAATATAAATATATCATAGAAAAACCTTAGAATAAGTACTCAACGCCTTGAAAAAGGGAGAAATTTAGATAATAAGCCTCTTCGAGGGGGAAACCTCCTTATTCCCACATAAATGTACAATTACAAGATGATTCCAAATAAAAATGTCTCCTTGGTATATATAGGAGACTAGGAGGTATAATTACAACTAATGAAATAAATCCGACATAAATAAAATAACATTACTAATGTAATATGCCCCAACTAAGGGGTAATGAGCCACTATTTAGGGCTTAACATAGTCGAAGATTATAAATTGGTAGATGATGGAATTATCCTATACAGGAACATAATTTTTATACCCAATTCTCTGGAATTGAAAAGTATGGTCTTGAAGGAGATGTATAATGTTCCTTATTTTGGGCACCTAGGATATCAAAAAACAATGGCAACAATCAAGAGGAAATACTATTGACCAGGCATGAAGAAAGAATTTTTTTAGTACATTTCCAGATGTATGGAGTATCAAAGGGTCAAGAATGAGCATAGACACCCAGTTGGGTTGTTGCAACCATTACCCATTCCTTAGTGGAAGTGGGAAGTGGTGACAATGGATTTCATCACCAAATTGCCAAGGATAAACAAGCATCATGATTCTATCATGGTAGTGGTGGAAAATCTTACCAAGGCTGCCCATTTTATTCCATTGAAGACTACTCACAAAGAAACCAATGTTTCTGATATCTATATGAGGGAAGTGTCCCAATTGCATAGTATTACCAAGACAATTGTTTTTGATAGAGACCCAAAATTCACTTCAAAATTTTTGAAGGGATTATTCAAGGGGTTAGGAACCAATCGAACTTAATTACAACCTATCATCCTGAGTCTAATGGGAAGACAAAGAGGGTAAACCAAGTAATAGAAGATATGTTAAGAATGTATGTGATGGCCAAACCATCAAAGTGGGAAGACTATCTACACTTGGTTGAGTTTGCTTACAACAATGGGTACCAAGAATCTCTAAAGATGAGCCCATTTGAAGCACTTTATGAAATAAAGTGAAACACTCCTGTAAGATGGGACAATACAATTGATAGGGCAATGATTGGGCCAAAATTGCTTAGAGAAATTGATGCAGGCGAGGTTGTTCCTTGACTCACCCGCTCTCAGGATCGACCAAAATCCCACTGTTGAGCCGAAGCGGCTCTATGATCCTCTTCGAGAATCACTATGAAATTTCCTGACCCAGTCCACAGGTCCTTCTCTACCCTCCATGGCCTTCAACACTTGACCGAGGTTATCCCCGAGTCTCTATTGGGGTTCAGGGTTTCGCGGTTCTCACTGTCGATAAATCCTATCCTCTCTATTCCCTGATTCGTGATCAGCTCCTTCCCTAGCCTTAGCCCCTCTGGCTATACCCTTTGGTCCATGCGACCATTCTCCTATATGACCTCAGCCAAACCTTTATCAAGGTTTCGAGGTTCGCAATTTCAAAATGCATGAACTCCTTGTACACGGGATCTCTGATATCCCGATTCCCGATCTGCCGATGAAGCCCTCCTGTGGAGCTTTTTCCAATGATGCTAGATGTTTGCCACATGTCCCTTCAACGGACAATCCTGATTATGTCGGGATTTCGGGACTTCTGATGCCCTGGTTCTCTTACCCTTGAGAACTCCGATTTTTTGAATGCCGACTCTCGTCAGATCCCTGACACTTGTCCCGTGTGAATGGACGGCTCAGATCTCGTCGGGGTTTCCCCTTGGATTTTCCCCAATGTATTGTTCACGGGAATGCCAATTTCCTGATGCGCCTAAACGCCAATGGCGCTGGATCTCTGCCACGTGTCTTCTCCAACGGATGGTCCAGATCCCGTTGGGATTTCGCGACTTGCGCTGTCTCGATTCCTATGATCTTGAGAATCCTGAATTCTCGATGGCCGATATCCCGATGACTAAACCCCATGCAGCTTCCACAGATCCGACGAATGTCGGGTATCTATCTCAGATCCGATGACTTAGACCTATTCTCCTCATGCGCTCCTCCTCCAGAGGCTAATTTCCGCATAACTCCTCCCGATCTGACGACTGTCGGGAATTCCTTCACGAGATCCGACGACTGTCAGTCCTTCTCTGTTGTGCGCTTCTTCTGGTGCTCCTCCTGGACGTGAACTAATCAGCGTTCTAGGTCTCTTCTTCCCACGTTCTGACGGCTTCTGTTGCTCCTTCCTGAGCACCTTCATGTCTTCTTCCCAGACTTGGACAAATAGCCCATTCTCAAAGGCTTTGACCTTCGTGCTCCTTTCTTCCTGCGAACTCCTCGACTTGGAGTCTCACTATGCGTATGAGGACGTTGTCCTTCCTGCGCTTTCTTCTCCTTCTGAACCCTCGAAGAATTTGATGACTCTTGCGCCTCTTGCGAAGTCTTCGCATGCAAAGCGTTATCTGTCCTGAGCTTCCATGAATACTCAGACCCCTTGGGGGATTTTTCTCTTCTTCTCCTTCCACAGATGGAGAATATTCAGATGCCTTCTTGGCTCTCTGTTTTCTCAAGCAACCTCCTTGCTGAGACTTCTGGGTATTTAGCAACCCATTGGAATTTCTCTTAGTGGACTCTTCCTCCAAGTAGTAGAACTCAAAGAGTTCTCTATTCTCCTGTGCTTGCTTGCACATTTTCTCGACACCCTCCTGGCGGAGTATCTTCTCCACAGAATGTTCAGTAGTTCTGTCTTCCTGTGCACCTTTTTCACCTGCTCAATTCCCTCCTGGCAGAGCCCTCAGAATCCTTAGTGATTCTGGTCTCTTCGAACTCATAATGGAGTTCTTCCTCCAACACCTTGTGCTTACGCTGAATGCCCACTTGGCAGAACCTTTACAGAACTCCTAAGAGATTTTTTCTGCAACTGTGTCTCAGCTACATAGCCTTGCCTCCTGAGGTGTTCAACAACCTCACAAGTCTTCTCCCTGAGTTGTTGACTTCAGCTTCTGTGACTCAGCACATCTTCGTCTGACTCCTCAGAGTTCAGAAGTGCACCCTCTTGTGCACGGCTCTCAGAACCTCAGCGTTCTGTCACACCCTCTTGGTATGAAGCCTCAAATACCTTCAACCCTGAAATCAAACACACCCCTTCAAAATGCATCAACAATCATACATTCACAACATACATAGAGAACACACACAGACATCCACATACACAGAATATGCAGGAAAAACTGCTTTGTTTATATTAATAAATGGCAACAATGACCGTATCTTTACAATGGTGTTCCTAAGCTCTCCCTGGCTCCTCTATACTCTAACTCCTATCTAGCCTAACTCAAAATGAGATCTCAAAATCTCTTTTACCTGAGGAGGCTCATCGAGCGCTTCCCTCCAGGTCTACCTACCCTAATCAATTACAATCAATGGCTGTCTAGTCCAGCGCCTGGATCTAGGTCTCAGCCGATCCAGCATTTAAAGTCGATCCTATCTAATGCCTGCACAAATGCATGACTTCCATGGCTCACCAGCCTAAAACATTTAATTACATTCAATTCAAATTTGAATGAGGCTGCGCCTCTCTTCAACCTTTGAATGCGTGCGCGCTGACATGGTTGGCTGGCTGGCTGCTGACATCGAGCGATGCTCCTGCATCAGAAATGGAAGAGAAAATGTTGAGGATTAAATAGAATTTAAAGGATTCTCAAGATAGGCATAAAAGCTATGTTGAAAAGGTTATAACACATAGGGATTTTAAAGTGGGTGATCATGTATTCTTCAAGGTTAAGGCCAACAAAAATTCCCTAAAGTTGGGAAACTGTTCCAAGTTGGCATCTAGATATTGTGGACCATTTGAAATCCTAGAAAGGATTGGTATAGTAGCTTATATGATTTCATTTCATACATCTATGTCTATTAATAATGTATTTCATGTATCATTGATCAAGAAATATATACCTGATGGAAATCATGTAATTGATTGGAATGTGATTCAGGTGGAGGAAAAAGGCGCTATCCAAGTGCATCTGGTATGAATTCTAGACCAGAAATTCAAACATCTTTGGAATCGATCCATAGGGATTTTAAAGGTCCAATGGATCCGGTATGGTCCTGAAGACGCTACTTGGGAGAATGAGGAGGCAATGCAGGCAAAATACCCACATCTTTTTGAAGATTTTGAAAACCTTGTTGATATGGTGTAAAAGAATTGCACTGAGGATAGTGAAAAAATAAGGGGAGGGGATTGTAATACCCCATGGTCAAGACCCTAATTTTTAATCAGGAATTGTAAACATGTTTCATAGGTTGGTGAGCCAAGTAATGTTAAGCTAGGAGGATTATGTGATAGTTGGGCCAGAGGTACTAGGATGCTAAGGCCAAGAGCATGTTTTGTATATGTAAATATTCAAATCATTAATATAAAAGCATCACTTCATGTAGATTGACCACGATGAAAGAGTATGGGGGACTAGGATCCACTAGGTTGGGTAAGGGAGGGGGTTGAGAGGATTGAAAAGGGGGATAATATTAAGAGCTTAAATCCTAGATAATAATATATATTATTATTCTGAATGTTGTGAGGAGGATATGAATTTATCCTAAGTTCCTTTGGGGAAGGGGAACGACTTCCAAATAAAGAGAAATGTGCTTCATGAGAGCCATGTATCATCTTAGGAACATGAAAATATTTTTGGGGATTTTGATTGTTTGGGGGATCCTTTTTTCCATTCCTTCCACTCACACACACAACTAGCAGGAGGCAGTAAAACTGTGAACTCCATTGTTGAAACCTCAACCATCACGAACCTATGCAACGATCCTGAACTATTATCCTTGCCAAACCTGTACCTTGGGGGTTTCATAGGGTTCATTCATCATTCTCATGGGGTTTCTTTCCTTGATCTCCTTCATGCATGCATGTAGAGAAAGAACAGACACACAAAAACCATATTCCTTCGTGTTTTTCGAACTCTTCAAGATCTAAAACCTGTAACCTGTGAAGATAACCTGTTTTTCCCGTGAATAATAGTATAATTGCACTAAGTTTGAACCATATCACACCCCTATTCATTTGTCTATCATGACCGACGTTTTTACTAAACTGGTGTGGCTTTCTATCATTACCAGAACCATATCCGTTTTGCTACTATATCTATCCATCTAACTTGGAGTTGGATAGAAGAATTAGGTTGTCAGGCCTGTAGTTTGAAGAGGCAGGTTTTCAGGCCCGTGGGTAGAAGAAGAAATTTCGTAGGCCTATGATAAACACTCTACAAGTGAGAGAGTTTGTTGGGGAAATGATTTCTCCTAGAGGGAGTCTAGTAGCAGCTACAGAGCTCTGAGAATTCTTGTCTGGCATGTTAATGAAAACCTGGAAGGGAGGTAGAGTAGCTGATGGACTTTGTGATAGTGAAGGTGTATACACTTGGGGTGGGACAGGAATGTGGGGAATGAGAGTCTGCGAGTAGTGGGTGTAAGTGGATCCTTAGAGGAAATCCTTCCTCTAGATTGGTGCAACTTCCTGTTGTTGTTACCCAACCTAGGAATCCCTTGCCCAGTGGATTTTAGTCCCAGCTTAGGGGTGACCCACTGCTCATAGTGATTAGAAGTGTGGTATAATGATGGGAGGTTTGTGGAAGTTTTGCACACAGTCGGTGCACTACAATTAAGATATAAGTATCATTTTTGTGACTAATGGTTAAATGGTGTGTTTTAGTGCATGTGTGTGATTCTTATAATAATATCATGTGTTTCACTGCATGTATTATTTCATGTTATCTCTGTTTATTTTTGTTAAGTTTATATGTCATTTTTTCCATAAAGGGCTCTGTCTGCCATTGCCCAACAGGTATATCTCTGGGAATGGATAGTTTTAATTACCTATAATAGATATTGAGACCATGTGTGTCTGAGGTAGCGTGGTTCGACATTTGGGTGGAAGGGGAACATTCCAAATTGGTATCAGAGCATTTTGGTTTTGGAGTAGTGGTGTTTTCCCCAATGAGTGTGGTCAAGGGACGTTACAAATTGGTATTAGAGAATTTTGGTTTTGGAGTAGTGGTGTTGCCCCTGACGAGGGTGGTCGAGAGACATTACAATTGATGTCAAGCCTTGGAGCGTTCATGATACCCCATAGTTCTGATCAAGATTTATGGTAAATTAGTTGTCATTTATTTCGACAAGAGTGGTTGATGAAAACAGGTGTGATGGGAGCATTTGAAGAAGCTTACAAGATTCCCCAGAAGTGTGGTTATGGAACCCAAATTTGATCAAGGAATAAGGACATGAACAACATTGTAAATCTAGGTAATACATTCATAGATGGATAGTACTCTTCATGTCATTTCCAATGATAGGTGGTACACCACGTGGTTCCTCATGGTTAGGGAGATATTCCCTCATGAATTTGGAAGCTCCGAAGAATGGTTATGAAGTCGCTAATTGGTTACATGTCAACTAATGAAAGGGAAAAGTGGTTGAAACAAGAAATTCAAGAATCCCTAAAGTTAATGAAAGAGGTTACTAAGAAAAAGTATAAATACACCTAATGGAGTCTCTCATAAATACACACACATTCATTAAATATCTGTCTTTTTAGAATATTTTTTTCTATTGGTGAATCTAAGGTCAAGTTTGAGGCATCAAAAAAGGTGTGAAGGAAGAGAAAAAGTTTCAAAGTTGTAGATAAATAGGGTTTTTCTGTAGCCCTAATTAAGCAGGCCCTCGTGGGTCATATTGAGGACATCATGCGAGGCACCCCACATGGGTTGTCTATGGATCATCATGCAAGTCCCCGCTAGAAAATAGTCTAAGTCTCGCGAGGACAGGACATAATAGGGAAAATATGTTGGTACCAATTTGCTTAGGACTGAGGTAAAGATATAGGTTTGTGTATCAGGATCAAAGGCACCAAGTTAGTTACAGATGTAAAAGGTGTGTTATTATATGTATTATGAGTTTGCATCTTGGTGATATTGTGGAACATGCTTGATTCATGTCTTTGTGAGTTTTGGTATATGTCTTGAGGGACATCTTGGATGCATGGTACATGTTGGTTGAGGTATATTTGTAGAGGTACATTGTTGGTGCATATATTTGATATATTGGCACATGGATTATACTTGAGGCACATGGTTTAAGGTACATCTTGGTTATATTTTGTTGATGTGATGGTCATGCATTTGGTATCTTATTGAGGCATTGGTATATGTATGAAGCACATCTTTGGTTCATAGTGTGAGTCATATTATTGGTACATGTATGAGGTGCATTTGTTGGTGATGTATGTACATGTTCGTACCCTGTAGTGATGTTATGGTACATTGATTAGTATAACATCTTGGATATATTGGTATCTTGGTATTGTGGCTATATTGGTTATGATCGAGGCACTTCATTGTTGATATATTATGATGTACATGATATTGTACATGGTTGATGCATCAGACGATACATGGTCGATTTAATTGATATGATACATGGTTGATGTACTTGGTATGGTACATGGTTGATACATGGTATGGTGCAAGTTTTGATGTACATGGTTGATACATGGTATGGTAGAGGTTTGGCACATGTTACATATATTGATGTACATAGTTGATGTACATGGTTATTAAATTGTATGGTACAAGTGTTGATGTACAGGTTGATGTGCATGGTTAGTACATGTTGATTTGCATGGTTAGTATAGGTTGATGTTGATGGTTTTGGTATCCATGTGAGTTTATCTGGTTATAGTTGGTTGATGATATATCAATGATAGTGACGGTGAGAGGGATAATGACAGGTTCGATGTGATAGAGTGATAGTGACATGTATATGTGACAGTGATAGTGAAAATTTGATGTGATAATGATAGTGACATGTTGATGTGACGTGTTGATAGTGACAGACTGATGTGACAAGTTAATAGTGACAAGTTGACAATGGTAGTGATTTTGGTAGTGAGAGTTTGGTCTACACTTATATTTCAGGAAAATAGAATGGGGAAAGGAAAGGGGATTGTATCCTCCTTCTGGTTGGAGTTGGATAATCAAGGAGTTGTATCTTCCTGCATGTTGGAGCCTATAAATCAAGGCATTGTATCCTCCTTCTAGTTGGAGACATAGAACTCATGGAGTTGGACCTTGCTTCAGTTTGGAGCCTATAAACTAGGGTGTTGGAGCCTCCTTATAGTTATAGTTGGTAAATCAGGAAGTTGTAGCTTCCTTCAGGTTGGAGCCTGTAAATAGGGGGTTGGAGACTCCTTATAGTTGTATATAGAGAATTGGGAAGTTTTTTCTTCCAATGAATGTATTCTTGACAATATATAAGAAAGAATTACGTGGTTTTCTCCAATTTGGGTTTCCCGTAAATTCTAGTATACTGTCTATTTGATGTGATGTTATTGATGTGATGTTTCTTATGTTTATATCCTCATGATATATTGAATGCAATAATAGATGATACATTGATGATATATTGTCGATAAAGTTGAAGTTTATATATTTTGGTTAAAAGTGGTAAAGGTGATTATACTGATTCACCCCCTATCAGTATTCCAACAATTGGTATCAGAGTCAGTTCCTTTAGGAAAAAATTTGTATATTGGAAGGTGTTGGAAGATTGGTTGTTGTCATTGATGTCAACCCTAGTCATGGGTTTTGGACCGCAAGATTGATGAAGGGATTTGGACATGAAGGAAAATGCACATGT
>JZKD02S1883228.1:10124-22242 GCA_000966675.3 Picea glauca
GACAAAGTGAATTGAAGAAGGAAGTACATGTAGGCCCTGAAGATAATTAAAGAAAAGAATTACAAAATAAGAAATTGTCAGGTCGGCCCTAATGTTAAAAGGATGTGACATAAATGGTATAAATAAATATCATTATACATTCATTTGATACACAAGTCTAATTTCAAAGGAAATCATAAGTAAAGAAGGCTATATTTCAAGGGAGGATGAAGTCTTTTGGTGATGTGTTCTAAGGTATGTTATTTTCAGGTCATCTTACCATTTTTGCTATAACTCTTTTTCTAGAACGATTCAGATGGTGAAATTTCTATGGTATTGCAAAGACATATCAAGGTAACTATGGTAAAAATTCCATCTCTTGATTCACTATAATTACGGAGATACACTCTATGGAAGATAGGGTTTGTGACCAGTCCTGAAGCTAGTCAATAAACATGTGTTCCAGGTAAAAAAATCATAACTTCTTCATAGATAATCCAAATGATGTGGGAGAAATTTAATTGGAAATAATATGGAATTTGGTTTCTTGTGTGCAAGTTTCAGAATCTGATGTTAAATGTTGAGCTTAGGGCATTATGTACAAGTTCGGTCTCCTGAATAAACCAGAATTGAACAAGGTCTACCATTCTCTCTATAAGTTCTTTTTGGGGAGGATTCAAGGAGTGAAACTTGGAGGAGTTTCAGAGAATACATTGAGTAATATTGTCTACATGATCAGAGTACTCCAAGAATTGAAGAATAGCAAAAATTGAAGAAGTCTCAGGAAGCATTATTAGGTTCTGTGTGATGATTAGTTGATGGTGATGATTTAATGTAAAGTTTTATTATCTCTCGTATATTCTTGGGTGGAAGGAAGGGACAAGGATGGAGATTTCAAATCTCTCTTGATATTGGAGGATTTTATCTTCCTCCTAGAGGTTTATCCCTCCCCTTACATTTGGAAGTTGTAGCTACCTTTGGAAGTTATTACTTCCCTTGAACAATAACTATTGATTATCTCTCATATATTGTGCATGGTTTATTGTGGTGTATTGGTGTAACTCTTATACTATTTTTCATTGCTCATTGGATATAATTGAATGGTTTAAGTATAAGTTGAAAAATGTTTTAGATTGTACTTGATACTAATTCACCCCCCTCACAGTATCAATAGAAGGTATATATTCGAGAGAAAAAATATGTATAGAGATGGAATACCATAGATCAATGGTCAAAATGGTCATAGCTATGAGATGTGGAGTATTAGGATGATTTTTGTTTTTACAGGCACATGGGTATCAATTTTGGAAATCAATTGTGATAGACTACACTACTATAAAGAAACCTATGAAAATTGTAGCTAAGAAGGAATTGAAAATAAGTAAAAAAACAGAAATAGATTTCATCTTGGAAGGATTACCTGATTCAGTAAAAGAGAAAGTGGGAAAATGTTCATCAGTTAAAGAACTTTCAAATAAGATACATAATCTATATTTTGTGTTGGTTGTGGAGCATGATTATCTTCTTGACTCAGAGGTATTTTATTTTATCCGTGTTTATACGCCATGAATAATTTACACCCTAGATGAATGTGCACCCCTCCATGTGGGGGAGTGAAAGGGTGGATTTCCCCCCCTGCAGGTTCGTGGGGCAAGTGGGCCCCCATCGGGGGTTCAGGGGTGAAGCCCCTGAAGGAAAAATTTCCTTGTAAATGTTTATTGTAATTTCATTGTAAATATGGACCATTTATTATAAGGTTGCAGATATGATGGTAGAAGTTATGCTACAGTTTTTTTCCCTATAAAGAAACCTTCTTTTATGAGGGAAATGTGTTGGGGATATTATTATTACGAATATTGTATTCTTAGTGACGAGACTGTGAGAGAAATAAGAAGAAGTTATAACAGTTGTGTTGTAGGTTTCATTCCTTCATTTTATGAATGAAAAAAAGGAAGGACATGGAAATTTCTCTAGTGGACGTAGACCACACTAGGTGAACCATGTATATCTGTGTCTCTGATGTATTGTGTATCTTATGTGTTTTATTTCCACATTTGTTTTTATTTTATTTCTCTACAATCCTATTTTTCTAACATTTTGAGGAATATCCCATCAAAAAGATAGATAATGATAAATAATATGAATGTATAGAACAAGAAGAAATATGTTCATCATGTCAGAGAGATTCAGAAGAAGAAGATTGTGAAGAAGGCACAATGGAACTTAAATAAAAACTAATCAACGCTTTAGATGAACTGAAGAAAGAAAGAGAACAAAACAAGTCACTCAAGAAATAATTGATCAAGCTTAAGGAAGGTGTTAAAAGTTCTAAATATTTCCAAATAGAAGAATACAGAAGGATTAAAGAAACATAGAAAACTCAGTTGGAAGAAACGTAGTGTCTAGAAGCTAAAATTGCATCACTAAGAAAGGAAGAAAAGAAGAAATAAGAACTTAAGGAAAACAATATTGAAGCATAATTTAGTCAACGAGAAATAAGAGTTGAATAATAAATCATATCCTTTAAAATTCAACTTGAGGAAGAAAAGAGAACAAAATAAGTAATGAAGATCCAAATGATGAATAAAGAAGATGAGGTGGAGAAGCTTGAAGAAAAAGTTGTCGAATTGAGAGTTAAATTTATCAAGCTCAGCAAGAATGTTGAAGAGAGAGAAACATCCACATCACTTGTAAATAAAGTTTAAGACAAGTACTCTAAGTTTCTAGAAAGGAAGAATGAAGAAAAGGGTAAGAGTTATGTAGAAATACTCAAAGGAAGGAATCATGGTCAACAATAATCAAAGAAAAATGAGTAAAATAGAGATACACATTCAAGAATACCTTCCACACTCAAGCATAAAATAAGATTCAATCACGATGAAGGAATCAACAGAAGAGAAGATCATGCTCATTCAAGGAAGGGATTCAAAGGGACTTCACCACAAAGAAGATCATTCACTCCCAGGTATGTAAGTTTCTTTTATGGTCATTTTTTTACTTGTACTAAATTTGGACATAAAGTTGTAGATTGTAGGGCTTATAGAAGATATGTTCAAGAAATAAATGCTTATGTGGCTCCACATAAAATTGAATGTTATAAATTCCACAATTATGGTCACATAGTTCGGGATTGTAGAAATATGATAGATCCCACCATGAAAGAAAACGTCGATCTCAGATACATGATGGTTTGGAGAAGAAAATAAAGACAAGAAGAGTAGGTTAATAAATAATAGGTCCCAAAAAACACAGGATTTCTAGTAATATGAGAAATAAAATAAGAGAAAGTGAATACAGAATAGGCCCAACAGATTTTACTCTTAGGAATTGTTGTGATAGATCATAATGAATGCACGGAAAAAACAGAAGAAGTCAGAGTTCAGAGAGATGATGAATCTACAGATGAAGAGGAATATTACTCTGCATTAGGGAAGATTCCTCCATTGTTCTGATCCATCCATATTGGAGACTCCCAGTAAATATGAATGTTGAATAGGGTGAGCCTATGTAGTAGATACTACATATTAAAGAACCATCCTTTAAGAAGTTTGAAGTGTTTGCAGAGATAGATTCAAAGAAATTAGATAGCATAAGTACATAATGACAAATTTATCGATTGAGAAGAAGTAGTCCCATGCACATATTAGAGGAATATAATTGACACACTTTCTAGGTAGAGATATATTCATTACATTTTTTAGGATGTATTGCTGATCAATGGACATATTTGATTCAGTCTGAGAAATAGGAATATGTGATTATCAATTATAACAAAGATCTTAGAAGCATTGATAGTAGTACATTGATAGATGGGTTAGCATTTTGGACAATGGAGTAGAAGAGTTATGGACAAATTATGAAATATGGAAAAATATGGAATTATGATATCAAAGGAAGGTCTAGAAAGATATTTAACAGAGAATATTTACAATTGAAATCAGTGGAGAAGTGGAGAAGTGGAATCAGTTGGTCACAAGAAGACAAGAAGTGAAATTCATAAAAAAGTAGGAAAATATAAACGTTCAGTAGAAGCTATATCATCAGTGGCACATTGTTGAACAATATGGTCATTGATGTCTAAATATTTAACATGATAGGCCATGAAGATTTGAAGTCAAGAAATTTTGAATATTTTTTATATATGTTAGAGAATTATAAGAGGAAGCACCAATGGACAAGAAGCACCAGAAGATAGAGAAGGAAGAGTAATAAAGAAGTCCCATATTTTTCTACATCTTTCTGAGAATTCAATGGAAGAGAAATCATTAGACAAAGAGATCCAGAAATAAATAGCAATAGCATGTAGACAACAAGAGACATATCGATTGGGGGAGTTATCCTTTTTCCTATGATTTCAAAGGGAGAGAAATAGAGATATTAGAAAAGAAAGAGTCAAGAACATGAATTTAGAGAAGGATTACTCAGAGAAGTTATACCTTCATAGTAACATGGAAATAAACATGAGGAGAGAAACATGTGCTGAGAAATAACAAAAGAATGAATATAAGGGGAGAATACCCAAGGATAGATACCATTTCCATTGATGTGAAAGGGGGAGAGAAACATCTAGAGAAACATTTATGATGAGCGATGTTCACAGGGGGACCATGAGTATTGGAGTATGAGTGTTTCCATCAATGTTTTTGTCACCATTAATGTCAAAGGGGGAGATTGTTGGACAATTGGTTTAGATAGTTGGTTGTGATTGATGTCAACCCTTGGAGCATTTGAGATACCCCATAGTTGTTATCAAGATTGATGGTAAATTAGTTGTATCTTATTTAAACAAGATTTTTCGATGTCAACAGGTGTGATGGGTGCATTTGAAGAAGTTTATAAGAATCTTGAGAAGTTTTGTTATGGAACTTGAGGTTTATCAAGTAATAAGGACATCAACGGAATTGTAAATGAAGGTAATACATTCATAGATGGATAGAAATCGTTATTATATTTCCAGTGATAGGTGTTATGCCATGTGGTTCCTCATGGTTAGGGAGATATTCCCTCATGAAGTTGGAAGCCCCGAAGAATGGTTAAGAAGCCCCTAATTGGTTACAAGTAAACTAATGAAAGGGTATAGTAGTTGCAACAACAAAGTAAAGAAGCTATAAAGTTAAGGAAAGAGGTTACTAAGAAAAATTATAAATACACCTCAAGGAGTCTCTCATAAGTACACACAAATTCATCGAATATCTATATTGTGAGAATATTTTGGTCTATTGGCGAATCTGGGGTCGATTTCAAGGCAACAGAGAAAGTGCGAAGGAAGAGAGAAAGTTTTGGAGCTATAGAGAGATAGGGTTTTTCTGTAACCCTAATTAAGAAATCCCTCACAGGTTATCTTGAGGGTTGATTACGAGGCACCCCTAATGGATTGTCTAGGGATCGTCGCCCAAGGCCCCTCTAGACAACATTCTTAGTCCCATGAGGATAAGAAAATAGAGGGAATTTTTTTTATCACTAGGTTGTTTAGGATTGAGGTAAAGATATAGGTCAGTGTATTAGGATCAAAGGTAGCATGTCAGTTACATATGTAAAAGGTATGTTAAACTATGTGTTATGAGGTTGCATCTTGGTGATTTTGTGGAACATGCTTGAGGAATGTCTTTGTGAGTTTTGGTAAATGTATTGAGGGACATATTGGATGCATGGTACATGAGTTTTGAGGTATATGTGTTGTGGTAAATTTCTGGTGCATATATTGGATATATTGGCACATGGTTTATACTTGAGGAACATGATTTGAGGTACATATTGGTTATATGTTGATGGTGTGATGGTCATGTCTTTTGTATCTTATTGAGGCATTGGTGTATGTATGAGGCACATATTTGGTGTATAATGTGAGGCATATACTTGTTACATGTATGACGTTCATGTCTTGGTGATGTAGGTACATATTGGTACCCCTTAGTGATGTTATGCTACATTGATTAGTATCACATCTTGGTTATATTGGTATATTGGTATTTCAACTATATTGGTTATGCTTGAGGCACATTTTTAATGATATATTATGATGTGCGTTATATGGTACATGTTTGATGCATAAGACGGTACATGGTTGATGTAATTGATATGATACATGGTTTATGTACTTGGTATGGTACATGGATGACACATGGTATGGTACAGGTGTTGATGTACATGGTCTATACATGGTACATGTATTGATGTGCATATTTGATGTACATGGTTCATACATGGTATGGTACAGGTGTTGAAGTATAAGTTGATGTGCATGGTTGATGCATGGTTTGTATAGGTTGATGTACATGGTATGGTAAAGGTTGATTTTCATGGTTGATTCATGGTCGATACATGTTGATTTTAAAGGTTGATGTAAAATATTGATGTACATGGTACGGTGATGGTTTTGGTATCCATGTGAGTGGATCTGGTTATACTTGGTTGATGATATATTAGTGACAATGATGGTGACAGGGACACTGACACATTGGAACATTGGTTGATCATCCGGTATTGTTTGATGTGACAGAGTGACAATGACAAGTAGATGTGATAGTGACATTGATAGGTTGATGTGACAGTGATAGTGATAGGCTGATGTGATAGGTTGAAACTTATAGTTTGATGTGACAGGTTGGAAATGGCAGTGATTGTGATAGTGACGGTTTGGTCTACACTTATATTTCATGGTAGAAAGATGGGGCATGGAAAGGGGGTTGTAGGCTCCTTCTAGTTGGAGATGAAGAATCAGATATTCATAGATTCCTTCATGTTGGATCCTGCAAATCAGGGGGCTGAAGCCTCCTTCTGGTTGGAGCAAGAGAACTTGGGGAGTTGGAGCTTCCTTCAATTTGGATCTTGTAAAATAGGGGGTTGGATCCTCCTACCAGTTGCAGCTGGTAAATTAGGGAGTTGAAGCTTAATTTAGTTTGGAGCCTATAAATAGGGGGTTGGAACCTCCTTCTAGTTGTAGATGGAGAATGTTGAAGTTGGTGCTTCCAATGAATTTATTCTTGACAATATATAAGAAAGAATTTTGTGGTTTTCTCCCATTTCAGTTTCCACATAAATTCTGTTGTATTGTGTATTTTATGTGATGTTGTTTATTTGATATCTCTTATGTTTATATGATCATGATATATTGAATGACATCATAGATGATACATTGATGATATATTGATGATAAATTTAAATTTTATATATTGTGGTTAAAGGTGGTAAAATTTATCATATTGATTTAGCCCCCCTTCCTCCCTTAGTATTACAATAACAATAAAGTTTAATGATGTGGGTGTGGAGATTTTTTCTTTGAAAAAGGGTGTGAAATGGTATGAGGTGATATGGTGTTTTGTAAGGGTGTCCACATGGGAACTTGTTTCTATCTTGATGCATGCACTATTCATTGTAAAATTTATTTGTCTTATATAGCTAAGAGATCTATAGGATCTATGTAATGTCCCCCACCTCTTGATAAAGAGGTGTTGAGGAGACTCAGTGGCCTGGGCATCCCCACTAGATCATAGTCTCACACTGAAAGGGAAAGTCAACTAGACTAAGGTTATATTCTTAAGTTGACCTGAAGAAAAAAAGTTAAAAGAAATAAAAGATAACTCAATAAAAGAATAGAAGTTAACCCTGGGAGTTAATTTAACTCAACAGAGGAATAGAAGGAAAAAGTATAAATAGAAGGCGGGGGCGTACCTATTATGCATTTTGGATTTGGTATATTGCTTGTTATTTCTCTTAAGCGTTCAGTTTGGGGGTTTTTCTATACAAACCCTTGTGAGAAACTCAGTGGTGAAATACCCACTCACCTTGTTCCACAACTTGGTCTCGAGGATGAAAGACTCCTCCACACCATTCTACTCTCAGCATATTTCCATCTAGCGCTTCAGAAGATAGCAGGGCCATACTGTTCTTTTGTTTCCAACAAGGGTGCACCATCACTTAGAGAAGGGTTCGATCCAGCTTATCAGGAGAGCCTATGGCCATTCCGACACTTGGGTTTTATTTGCAGGGGCACAACCATCATTTTGAGGGTTTTTCTAGAGAGTTATCACCATCAGATATTTAGCTTCAGATTGGGATGTCTTGGAGGCAAAAGGGGGCATCCTATGATTCAGTAAATCTCAGATCTAGAGAGCTTGACTTGGAATCTGAGTCTGAAAATTCTCCTACAGGGTTTCCATAGCCTGATCTACATTCCTGGGGAGTTTTAGGGCATTTGAAGGCTTTTCTCATCAGGGCCGAATTACCTAGGGTTCCAGGCATCTAGGAGGGCACAACTTCAGTAGAAGATTCAGAGTTTGGAGGAGTCTGTCTTGGACGTTCAACTTGAGATTTCAAGAGGGTGATCCTATCACCCTGATCTATCATCTGGTCGAGTTTAGACTCGTTTGGAGTCTTATTTCAGTAGGGATGATTTATTGAGAGTTTCAACCTTCTATCGGACCGCGACATTCTTCAGCTGGAGGGATTGGCATTCAAATCTTCTTGTATTGATCTTCATATCTTATTCATCCTTTGGAGGCTTGTTTGTATCAGCGGGATCATTTTGTAGCAGGTCATATTTGTTATCTATTGGAGCCATCTGAGGATTATTCCATATCTTCTCTTTCTATTATATATGATTCATGCTTCTATAATAAAGGTCAGATCTATGCTTGTTCTTTCTATATCTTGATTATATTGTGATCTTGAATGTGTTGGATGAATCTGGTATAAACATCATTTAAATAACTGGAAAACCTCAATAGAAACCTTCACATCAAACAAATCAGTGGTAGTTAGTGGTTTCAAGCAATAAATTGGCTTGGGATCATTACAATGGTATCAGAGCTTCGATCCTCCAAACCTGTGGAGGGATCAGCGCACACAGAGGTACAGTGGAATCTTTATGGGATGGAGGAAGAAACCTACCAGTGAAAGAGAGGCCGAAATTGAAGGGTCAAGGGATGATTGTGAGCCTCAAGGCTTGGCCTTCTTAGCAGTTGAATTTGATAAGTTTCAGAAAACCATAAACCGCATAGAAAGCAAGTTGGTCCAACACTTAGATGAGTACCAGGAAACCAGCAGAAGGGGACAGGACGAAATTTCTAAAACTTTGAAGAAGGTTGACGAGAACCTGCAGAAGATGAACCAGAACCAATCCTGGATAACTGAACTTATGATGAAAGTGACCCATCAAGGGAAGGACCCTGATACGTATGGGAATAAGGAGGCTATTGGATCCGGTGGAGTCCATGAGGAGATCAGATATAACCTGGAGAAAGCCCCCATATCCAAAGGAAGTATGGGAGGAGGCACATCCCATGGTCATATGGGTAGTAGGGTCAATCCTAGGCCATACATGCCCATGTTCACATATGAATAGCTAGGCCGACATTTGGGTAGCTGGGATAACCCTAGGCCATAAATACCCACATTAACAGATGAGAAAGGGCAGTAGGAACAAGTGGAGGAATTTGTTGAACAAATGACGAGGTGTACCAAGGAGTACTATAGTTTGGATATGAGGATCTAAAGACAGATGTCCCTGGATCAATATTTCCATCTCAGGTTCAAAAATCAACCTAGGCCAAATCACAGGGGCAGTTTTGAGTTTGAACGAAAGGCAGGGAAAATAGAGATTCCATATTTTGATGGTACGGGCAAGATGACAGCACAAGCTTGGGTACAAAATCTAGATACCTACCTGTAGCTTAAACCCATGAGAGAGATGGAAGCCATCAGGTTTTCCACTATGTACTTGGAGGGAAAGGCTCATGATTGGTGGTATCATGGACTCACCACATTAGGCCACAATCAAATAGTATCCTACCCATAATTTACTCAGATACTCATGGATAGGTTTGATCAAGGGGATCCCGAGCTACACTTCCGGGAGATAACATAGCTTAAACAAACTGGCACATATTAGATGTATATTGAGGAATTTCAGAGGTTGGCAATAATGGTGCAAGACATTTCGCCAACCAGACTCATGATACTCTTCACTGAGGGGTTGATGGAACGCTTGAAGGGTTGGGTAAAGGATTTCAATCCTACCAACCTATAGGACGCTATCAGGAAGATGAGGTATTTGGGACCATTTGCCAAACCAAAATTCATACCCATACCACCTCTTAAAAGTGGAGGAAGAGACCAAAGGCCTCCAATGAATCAGGGAGGACGTGACCCAAGGGGTTTTGATAGGGGTCATGGCAGTGTGGATGATAACACCAGGAGGGAGATGAGATGAAAGAAACTTTTCTTCACTTGCAAAGAACCATGGAACCCAACACACAAATGTATGGGCCGGGGTCAGGTGCATTACATTGAGGTCACTTCAAACAATGAAGAGGAGGAAGATATCGGCTAGATATAAAACATGGAGGCAGAAACCACTGAGGCAGTAGAGGAGGAACAGATCTTAGGACAGGACAATATATCCACCTTGGAATCTATCAGTGGAGTTCCCAAGTATAACACCTTCCAAATGAGGGGGGTCTTGCAGGGACAGAGAGTTTCGATTTTGATTGATGGAGGATCTTAACACAACTTCATTGATGCAACATTACTGAAACGGAGGCACATACCCACAGTATAATTTGAAGGATTCAAAGTGGAGGTTGCAGGAGGAAGAACTATGCCCTATGACAGATACATCCTAGGCATGAAGCATACCTTGGGTAGGCATGAGCTGATATAGGATGTCTATGTCATGGACCTTCCAGATACCAACATCATCCTAGGGGTTTAGTGGCTCAGCACATTGGGCCCTATCACCACCAACTACAAAACTATGGAAATTTCATTCATAGAGGAGGGTGGACGAAAGGTAGTGCTTCGAGGCATGACAGGGAATGCTGCAAAGGTAGTCATGGCCAAGAGGATGGATGCCATATTCCAAAGATATGAGATAGTATACATAGCCGAATGTAGGATTGTGACATGTATGGATGAACAGGGTAAGGTTCACTACACTCTAGAGATCAAGGAAATCCTTGACAGGAACCACAAGGTGTTTGGGCCTATTCCTCCCGAGGTACCTCCAGATAGGGGGTTTGAGCACATTATTGAGCTAGAGGAAGGGGCCAAACCAATTATTACCACACCATACAGACATCCCAAGAAGTACAAAGATGAGATAGAGAAGGCCATCAAGGAAGTTCCAGACATGGGGCACATCAGGCCCAGCAGTAGCCCTTTTGCTTCTTCAATAGTGTTGGTGAAGAAGAAAGATGGCACTATGAGGATGTGCATTGAATTCAAGGCCTTGAATAAAAAGACCATCAAAAACAATTATCCGATACCAAAGATTGATGAACTGTTGGACGAATTTCATGGGGCCATCTACTTCACTAAGATTGATCTTCGTTTTGGTTATCATCAGATCAAGATGAGGGAGGAAGACATCTTAAAAAAAACTTTTAGATGCCATTATGGCCATTATGAGTTTTTGGTGATTCCCTTTGGCTTAACCAATGCCCCTGCTATGTTCCAACCATGTATGAACCATGTGTTCAACAAGCAACTGAGAAAGTACCTATTAGTATTTTTTGATGACTTGCTTATCTATAGCAAGATGTGGGAGGAGCATCTAAGGCATGTGGATCATATTGTTATCCACAATTTTGGTCATTGTGATGATATCATGGTGATGTCATGATGATAGCAAATCAAACTCCTCATTAAAGGACTCCTTCCTGAAAAGGGTTGCTCTTATCTATTTCCAGAAGTCATGTTTTGAGGAATGTTCGCAGGCTGCATATATACTCTCCTGCGGGAATCCTTCATTCTCGCAGGCTGCATTCAACTAGGGTGCGAAATTCTTGCACTGTAATCATTGCCAGGGTGCGGACATCTTTTTACAAAGGAAAAAGATAATATTCTCGAGCCTTCTAGAAGGGAATCTTCTAGAAGGGTGAGTTGGTATTCGAATGGTTGTTTAGAAGCTGGCATTCCAGATTTATTGGGATCATTCTTATCCTAGCAACTAACCTATTATCTCTTATAAATTGATGAGAATACTCATGGAAGAGGTTAAGTTGGCAAGCTTGAGAGATCTATTGAAGAATTGGTACATGATTGTATGGAGAAGTGATGCTACAGCAGATAGAGACAACAACAAGGTCATCATAAGTAGTTGATTTTCTTCATGCATGAGCAAGTGTGTGTGTCAGAACTA
>JZKD02S1883228.1:36142-56073 GCA_000966675.3 Picea glauca
GTTGATGGATTGTACTATAGTACCTTGGGAGTCATTGACATTAATGGTGATTTCCCTCGCACTTGTTAACGGTATACATCAATGACCGGTAATCAAGTGGTTTCTACCATGTTCGGCTTCGATAATGTAATCACATGGTCAGATTCGTACTTTTGGGGCGATGAGATTGAAGACCCTGGATATTATCTTTGTGATCCAGGTTGTGATGGAGTATGTATTATTTGCGACACATAGATCCACTGTGTACATTTTGTGGCTATGTCATCCTGATTATTTATCGCACAGATCCACAGTGTATTCAGGTGGCTGTGCTACATTATGATTGCATGGATCCACAGTGTATGATTGGTGGCCATGACCTTTGTTTTTGATGTCATCAGTTTATGATCTGAGTATGGGAATGCCTACCTCAAGAATTGGTATATATGATATTCTGCTGATGCTTGGATGTTTGCAGGTCTCTGATTAGATGTGCTTTTGGTTTTTGACACACGCATGCAGCTTGCAAAGTCTATCGACTGTCACTAGTTCCACTCTCAGACTTTGGGGGGCATTTTGTTATCCACAATTTTGGTCATTGTGATGATATCATGGTGATGTCATGATGATAGAAAATCAAACTTCTCATTAAAGGACTCCTTCCTGAAAAGGGTTGCTCTTATCTATTTCTAGAAGTCATGTTTTGAGGAATGTTCGCAGGCTGCATATATACTCTCCTGCGAGAATCCTTCATTCTCGCAGGCTGCATTCAGCTAGGGTGCGAACTTCTCACACTGTAATCATTGCCAGGGTGCAGACATATTTTTACAAAGGAAAAAGCTAAGATTCTTGAGCCTTCTAGAAGGGAATCTTCTAGAAGGGTGAGTTGGTATTCGAATGGTTGTTTAGAAGCTGGCATTCCAGATTTATTGGGATCATTCTTATCCTAGCAACTAACCTATTCTCTCTTATAAATTGATGAGAATACTCATGGAAGAGGTTAATTTGGCAAGCTTGAGAGATCTATTGGAGAATTGGTACATGATTGTATGGAGAAGTGATGCTACAGGAGATAGAGACAACAACAAGGTCATCATAAGTAGTTGATTTTCTTCATGCATGAGCAAGTGTGTGTGTCAGAACTAGAAGCCATTGAAAGGAGATCTACGACATCAAGGCTCAGGTTGTATATTTCTCTTTCAGTTAATTCAATACATGAATATGTCCTTTTCCTATAATGATGATGTCATCTTATTACATGATTCCTTGATCACATGTATAGACTAGGTATTGAATATATTAATTTGCTTGTACTTCGATTGGTTTGTACTGTTGTGATTGGATGGCACAAGAGCGTCGAAGCAGAGCAAGGAACAACAGAGATTTAAGGAGAGCGTTCATAAGGTATGTACACTATCCATTTCTCTTAGTTCATTCAATAGTCTAGATCTAGGGAAAGAGTAGTATTCTGTCTTGTTTTGTTCTAGATCCAGGTGGATCTAGGGAGATTGGTCTGTGTCCGCACTCATGAATTTATCCTGAAACACTTATTTTGTCAATCATGGAGGAATAGTCACTGTATGCTAAGGAGTCCAAATGCGAGTTTGGAATGACATAGGTCCTCTATTTAGGACACATTATAGGGGAAAAGGGGGTACAGGTACACGAGGAGAAAATACAAGCCATCATGGAATGGCCTACTCCTAAGACACTCACATAATTGAGAGGATTTCTGGGCATGTGCACATATTACAGGAAGTTTGTCAAAGGATTTTCTCAGTTGTGTGCACCTTTGACTGATTTGACTAAGAAAGGAGCCTTCAAGCGGGACGAGGAGGCTTAAATAATGATGGATAAGATGAAGGAAGTGATGAGTACATGCCCAGTCTTAGCCCTTCCATATTTTAGCCTTCCTTTTACCTCAGAGTGTGATGCCTCTGGGGAATGAATAAGGGTCGTACTGATGCAGAAGAGGCACCCTCTTTCCTATAAGAGTCAGAAACTCAGGGGTCTTGAGCTACTCTACAACATTTATGACAAAGAAATGTTGGTTATCATGCATGCACTAGCCAAATTACGACAATACTTGGTCGGTGCCCGGTTTGTGGTCAAGTCAGATCATAACAGTCTCAAATATCTATTGGAGTAGAAGGATTTGAATGAGAGGTAGCAGAAATGGGTAAGTAGAATACATGCCTATGATTTTGACATTGAATTGGTCAAAGGGAAGAACAATGTGGTGGTTGAGGCGTTATCTAGGAGGCCATCCATCTTTGCCATGACCAAGGTATCAGTTGGCTGGAAAGACCATCTAGTGATGCAGTATGCAAAGGATCAGTTCACATTCCATCTATTGGATGGGAAGGTACAAGATGATAACTTCAAGGTTATGAATGACCTCATCTACTATAAGGACTGAATATTTTTGGTTCCTGAATCGGCCTTCAAGGCTAAGATATTGCAGGTGTACCATGACTCACCAATGGCACGACATTAGGGGATCAACAAGATGTACATGCAAGTGAGAGAAAGGTTCTCATGGAAGGGCCTCAAGGAGGACATGATTAAGCACGTCAAGGAGTGTACTACATGTTAGGAGAACAAATATGAGCACACGCATCCAACAAGACTACTACAACCCTTACCCATTCCAGAGCACAAATGGGAGAGCATATCCATGGATTTCATCACCGGGTTGCCAAAGACACAAGGGAAGGACTTCATTTTTGTAGTAGTGGACAGGTTGACAATGTTCGCACACTTCTTCGCCATAGATATGGACTTTAGTTCCACACAGGTGGTCGAACTGTTCTTTAGGGATATCTTCAAGTTGCATAGCCTCCCTAAGACCATTTTCAGCGACAGGGATAGCAGGTTCATGAGTACTTTCTGGAAGGAATTATTCAGGTTGATTGGTACAACTTTGACCCCTAGAATCAACTATCACCCTCAGATGAATGGACAGACAGAGATAGTTAACAAGTGGGTGGAAGGCTACCTTAGGAATTATGTGGCAGGACAACAGAAAGCGTTGGCCAGATGGTTTCATTTAGGAGATTACTACTACAACACTACCCAACACATGTCCATAGGCATGTCACCATTCAAGGCCTTGTATGGTTACGCCCCTTTATCTTTTGGGGAGATTTATTTCGGTGACAGCAGGGCACCTATGGTACAGGATTGGAAACAACAGAGCCAAGACAATCTCAGGGAGCTGAAGGATCATCTACAGAAAGAAAATAACCAACAAAAGGTCTAAGCAGACAAGCACAAATTTGATCATACTTTTGAGGTTGGTGACCTGGTCTACCTAAGGCTCCAACCATATAGGCAGGCGTCCATCAAAAGGAGCGGAGCACACAAATTACAACCATGTTTCTTTGGGCCCTACAGATTCAACAGGAATATAGGGGTTGTATCTTATGAGATGGAGCTTCCACAGGGCAGCAAAATACACAACATCTTCCATGTCTCATGCCTTAAGAAATTCCTCGACCAACACATCAGACCCATTGAGGTATTACCCCCCATGGATGAGGAGGGACAACTTGTTTTGATTCCGGAGGAGGTATTATAAGTCCAAGGGAAGAGGCTCAGAAACTGAATCATCAAGGAGTACCTAATCAGATGGAAGGATTTACCCATTGAGGATGACACCTAGAAAAAGGAGCATGTGGTGAGAGAAACAGGTTTGGAATTGCTTGAGGACAAGAAATTTCATGCATGGGAGACTGTAATGTCCCCGACCTCTTGATAAAGAGGTGTTGAGGAGACTCAGTGGCCTAGTCATCCCCACTAGTTCATAGTCTCACACTGAAGGGGAAATTCAACTAGACTAAGGTTATATTCTCAAGTTGACCTAAAGAAAAAAAGTTAAAAGGAATAAAAGATACCTCAATAAAACAATAGAAGTTAACCCTGGGAGTTAATCTAAATCAATAGAGGAATAGAAGGAAAACATATAAATAGAAGGTTGGGGCACACCTATTATGCATTATGGATTTGGTATATTTCTTGTTATTGCTCTTAAGCATTCAGTTTTGGGGTTTTGTTGTACAAACCCTTGTGAGCAACTCAGTGGTGAAATACCCACTCACCTTTTTCCACAGCTTAGTCTCAGGGATGAAAGACTCCTCCACAACATTCTACTCTCATCATATTTCCATCTAGCACTTAAAAAGATAGTAGGACTGTATTTTTCTTGTGTTTCCAACAAGGGCGCACCATCACCTAGAGAAGGGTTTGATCCAGCTTATCAGGAGAGCTTGTGGCCATTCCGACACTTGGGTTTTATTTGCAGGGGTAGAACCATCATTTTGAGTGTTTTTCTGGAGAGTTATCACCATCAGATATTTATCTTTAGATTGGGACGTCTTGGAGGCAAAAGGGGGCGTCCTATGATTCAATAAATCTCAGATCTAGAAGGCTTCACTTGGAATCTGAGTCTGAAACTTATCCTACAGGTTTTCCATAGCCCGTTCTACATTCCTTGGGAGTTTCAAGTCATTTGAAAGATTTTCTCATCAGGGTCGAATTACCTAGGGTTCCAGGCATCTAGGAGGGTGCAACTTCAGTAGAAGATTCAAATTTTGGAAGAGTTTGTCTTGGACGTTCAGCTTGAGATTTCAGGAGGGTGACCCTATCACCCTGGTCTATTATCTAGCCAAGTTTGGACTCGTTTGGAGTCTTCATTCAGTAGGGATGATTTATTGAGAGTTTCATCCTTCTATTGGAGCATGGCATTCTTTAGCTAGAGGGATTGACATTCAAATCTACTTGTATTGATCTTCATTTCTTATTCATCCTTTGGAGGCTTGTTTGTATCAGCGGGAGAATTTTGTAGCAGCTCATATTTTTTTATCTATTGGAGCCATTTGAGGATTATTCCAGATCTTCTCTTTCTATTATATATGATTCATGCTTCTATAATAAAGGTCAGATCTATGCTTGTGTTTTCTATATCTTGATTATATTGTGATATTGCGTGTGTTGGATGAATCTGGTATAAACATCATTTAAATAACCGGAAAACCTCAATAGACACCTGCACATCAAACAAATCAGTGGTAGTTAGTGGTTTCAAGCAAAAAATTGGCTTGGGATCATTACAATCTACACCTTCACAATAAAAACCTATGTCTATATCTAATGATCATGTATTGAATGGTTGTTCTCTTGAATTTTATTTTTTCTATCACTTCATATATGGAAAACATAACTATGTTCAATTTAATTCAAGTTATCACAAATCTTTTGGGTTGTTCAACTTAATCCATTCTAATTTATTTGGTCTAGTTAAAGTTCCTTCAATTTCTAAGGATTTGTATCGTGTTTCATTCATTGATGATTAGTATGGAAGGACATGAGTATGTTTTATTATAACTAAATCTATGGTTTTTAGTCATTTAAATAGTTTAAATGTCTTGGAAAATAAAACTTCTACGAGGATTACTGTGTTGATGACTAATAATGGTATCAAGTTTTCTTCTATAGAGTTTGAGAAGTTTTGCAAGGATAATCGAATTGCAAGAAATAATACAAATCCATATACCCCTTAGTGAAATGGAGTTGAAGAATGGATGAAGAGAACATTGATGGAGAGAGCTTGGAGTATTCTTAGTGTAGGATACTTAGTGAAGAAGTTTTGGGCATAATTGGTTACTTATGCATGTTGATTAATAGGTGTCCCACATTGGATCTTCTAGATAAGAAACCTATGGATGTATACATGGCTAAAAATCCATCACTTTAGAATATTTTTGTTTGTAGTTTGAGTCATATGCTAATGTGCCTAAGGAGAAGTGGTCGAAGTTCTATAAAAATGTCATTAAATTTTTCTTAATCAAGTATGGTGTTTGTGTCAAAGGGTACAAGATTTGGGATCCTATGGATAGAAATGTTTTATATAGAGGGAATGTTATTTTTAGAGAAGTTAAGAATTCTCCCATGGTGGTGAATCTAAAAGAGGATAATAAAAGGTTAGTAGTTTAGGTACAACCCAATACCATGAAAACTTGACAAGAATTTCACGATGGACCTAATGAGGACGAGGGTTCAAAGAGTTTAGAAGAGGAGGAAGAAAATCCACCTTAAAGTTCAAGTATTTTGACTAGAAAACAAGGAAACCATACATGTATAATTACCATACATCTGATTTTAGTTGTATATTTTCTTTATTTTTTAATACTAAAGAGACTAAAACTATTAAACAAGAAAAGGAGATGGAATATAAGGTGTATTGGAGATTGACAATGGATGAGGAAATGGTTACAATTATAAAGACTGATACATGGGACTCAATACTATTCCCTGATGGATGGAAACCCATTGGATTTAAATGTGTGTTCTAAAACAATATTGGTATAGATTGAAATTTTGAAAAGAACAATTGAATGTTGGTTGAGAAATGATATTCTCAAGTTGAGGGGATTGAGTTTGGTGATATATTTTACTTGGATGATAAATAAACATCTATTAGAGTTACACCTATAGCATCAACTTTTTATTTAGAGATGAAAACATCAATGTGAAAACAACAGTATTATATGGTGACTTGATGGAGGATATTTATATGGAATTTCTATAGAACTACAATGAGAAAGTTAAAGAGTCATTGGTTTGCAAATTAAAAAAGTGTTTAGATTTCCTGAAACAGTCTCACAGAATGTGGTACTAAAAGTTTGATTATTTTGGGTTACGACTGGGATTTATTAGATCCAAATCAAATCACTATGTGTATTACAAATAGGATGGTTTTCATTTAATTGATATCACTCTAGATAGACATGATATTTTAATATTTCTTTATAGTAAGGATATGATTTGCAATTTAAAGCCTCATATCTTAGAAAAATTTGATACGAAGAAATTGGGAGCTACAAAATGTATATTAGGAATGTATATCAATAGAGATGGATAAAATAAAAACATATGGTTGAGACAGATTAAATATGTAAAGTCAATGCTACAATGTTTTCACCTGGAAAACTACAAACCAATGAGTTTTATGATTTCTATGGGAAAAAATATTTTAGTTGAGAAATGTCTTATAACACCCACAAATATGGATTATATGGATTCTATTCCTTATGCTAGTGAACTTGGTACCTTGATTTATGATATGGCTTGTACTAGACTAGACATTTCCCAAGCAGTGGGGGATATGAGTTGATTCATGACGAATCCTAGCCATGAATATTTTTTATGTTAGTGTGATGCAGAGAAACAAGACTATAACGTTCAATATTACTTGATAGAGAGAATAAATATGCAAATAATTAACAACAATACAACTAACAAGTACAACTATGTTCTTCATTGAGAGTGCCTAACGAATCACATACATTACAATCGACAGAATTATGAATGATTTAATTCACTATTGGAATAAAAGGATTTATTACAATCAGTGAAAATATTTGAAACCAAGAAAACCTAGCTCATACATTAACCAAAATATTATTACATCGACCTAGAGTTATAAATTCAACCTTGTTATTTTCGAACTGGTTGTCTCCATCCATTGTCGTCATTCACAGTCCTACACTGAGCCTCTTTTCTTCTCCTCCCTCACGCACCTCTTCCTTTCCTATCGATTCATTTTCTTGGAAGTTTCATTTTGAAGGAAGTTTGGGAGATGAGTTGTCATGGAAGTTCGTGGGCAAGTGTCTTTCAAATTTTCTATTTGCTCATTCCTTTGTCACAATGAAAAGTAGCAAGACTACAACAATGAATATTACTTGACACAGAGCATAAATCTGCAAAAAATTAATAACAATATAAATAACAACTACAATATTTGTTCTACCTTTAGAGTGCACAAAGAATCACATACATTAAAAGAAACAAAATTGTGGATGATTTAATTCAATATTGGAATCAAAGGATTTATTACAATCAGTGACAATATTTGAATCCACAAAACCCCGCTGATACATTAACCACAATCTTATTACATCGAACTGTGAGTTATAAATTTGACTTGGTTATTTCTGAATTGGTTGTTTGCATGCACTTTTTTCCAATAAATGCAGTCACTTGTTGAGCCTCCTCCTTTGTCCTCCCTCACGCCTATTATGTTTTTGTCGATTCGTTTTCTTGGCAATTTCATTTCTCAAGAAGTTGAAGAGATGAACCATCATGTAAGTTCGTTCTCAACCATATTACCAATTCTAAATTCATTATTTCCTTTGTCACAAGTGATTTCCACTTGTCTCTTGATCTTCCTTAGACGAGTCAACGGTTTCTTGAAGTGACAACTGATACGGATTATTTTCAGCATGAAATGAGAGAGGAGATATAATAAAGAAATGCACAAAGATATTGTGGATATCCAATAATATAATAGAAATGTATCTGAGATGCAACCATAAACATAGAGATACAATAATACATGATTTCTATTAATGAAAGAAATGTACAGAGATTGTAAAAAATACAAAGTGAAAGACTCACTAGAATGGTGGCAACTTATCTTTGAGAAGAGATGTGACGGCTACTCGCATTCAAAAGAAGATGATTACAATGAGGCTCTGAAGGCCTTTTTAAAATAAACAAGAATGCCCAAAACCCTAGACATCCAAAAACCTAACCCTAGGAGATGAAGTGCCAAAAGTCATGTGGGCACTGTTTGTGTAAGTTAGTACATCAACTTCCTGAGGTCATAACTTTTGGATACGATCTTCGTTTTAGGTGCATGGTAGCCCTTAGAAAGGTATCATCGTGGAGATTCATTTTGGTCCCCATTTTCCCAAAAACATCGTTTAGGGCCTCAAAATGGCCCGAGAAGTTAAAAACTGCTAAAAATAGTAAATTACCAAAATTGCCAGAAAACTGTTTTGAGCCAATTGGAAAATGTGGGTGGACACCGATATCCACCTAGATCAATCCTCCCTCCTTAGGAATCAATGGTATCCATTGCATTGAGTTCCCAGGGGAGAGGAAAAAACATTTGTTGAATCTGAATCTTGGTGAGTTGCTTTCCTTGCTGGAGACGTCGCGCTGTTCAGTTTGTGGAAGTATTTCACGAACCTATTGAGGCTGTGGTTGTTCAACAAGTCGAAATACATGAGACGACAATGTGCAAAAGGAATCTATGTGCTTTTCTGCAACCTTGTTGACTTGCTTCTCTCGGATAGAAGGTGCTTGGGGTGAGGTTGTAGTTGTTGTAGTGTCCTTTTGTTCCCCTTTTGAAAAGATTGTGAACAAGATGAATTTTTTATTATGAGATACTACCTTGTAGCACTGTTTATGTGGAACAATAGTCGTAACTACCTCTGGTATTCTTTAGAGATGAACCCCTAGAGAAACAATGAAACTCAGGGGTCGAGAGTCATAAACAACATAGAGTCTCCACATATATGGCTGGACCAAGAGAACATCACAGACATCCAGTGGGGAAACATCACATAATACCTCATCCTTGAAGGGTGGGATTTCATATGACAATTGAAACTATTGGCTGATAGGAATATCTCGTCGTTATCGAAGACACCTAATGTTGTATGGTTGCGGGTGTGGTTTTTTCAACAATCCCAATTGTTGACGACCTCTGCTGAGATGAGGTTATTCTAGCTTCTGCTATCAACAATAAAATGCAGTGGGGTCCCCTTCACCCACATTTTTGAATGCAAAAGGCACTCCCCCTCTTCAGGATCTGTTGGTTATTCTGGTTGAATTTTTGCGGTCACGACAATAGCAGTGGGGTTTGCGTCAATGATATTTCCTTTACCAGTATTTTTAGAATCAGATTCTGAATCAGGGTTCAGCTCCTTGTCTTTGATCTCAGCCACCAATGAATGTTTTGAGTGACATTAATCGATGTTGTTCCAGGGGATTTTGTGGAAATCACACCATTTTTTGGTGTCCTTCTTTGTCTTCCCGTGACCCTTCTTTTCCTATGGCTTGGACTGCTTTTCAAGAGACTATTTGTTAGGGACGTCTTTGTCATAATTTGGTTGTTGCGGATTTGCAGACTCAGACTCCCATTTGTTCTGGTGCTTAAATTTATGTTTGATTTTAACAACATATCGATAAGCAATATCTAGTGATGAGATATCTAGAAAATTCATTTCAATTTGGATGTATCTGTGTAGAGCCCCACGATATTTCAGAACCAAATTTCGTTCAGATTTTTTGATACCCATCTTGGTGCACAAGGTATGGAAGGTATTGGTGAACTATATAACCACTTGGCCCATCTCTTTCCACAATGTGGGCCATCTCATGCAGTGGTCCTCATAGTTTCCAACAGGGTAATATTGTTCCTTTACCGCATCCACAAAAAAATCCCAAGTGGGATCGGTCCCATATATTCCAGACTCCTCTATGGAAATTTTCTCCCAGTAAGTTTCCCACCAATGTTTTACATGGGGGAGAGATTTAAGGAGTGTGAAAGCGATATTTTCCCTATCAGAAAAATTATGAACAAATAAACAACCTTCTAACAGATTTAACCAGTTGTCTAGGGAATCCACATCTATTTGACCTTCAAATATGAGAATATAAAAATCAACCTGTACCTTGAAAGGAGAGGTTCTTCCAAAGTGGGTTTTTGATGAATATGCACCTGTTTCTATCAACAAGCATTGAAGGATGTGGGAAAAATTCTCCATCATTTCATCCCTCTGTCGCATGAGAGGTTTCTCAAGAAACATATTGATATAATCGTCTGCTCCATCGTTCTTATTTTCTTCCTCCATGGAGGGCTCCTTGGGTGTGTGAGAGAAATTGTCTTCAAGAGATACAAGCTCAAGACCCAACTTGATATACTTGGACCTCATCGGGGACATGCACTAAAAAAATGATCAAGAGAAGCCTGCTCTGATACCACTGATCTGTATTATTTTCAGAACAAAATGAGAGAATAGATATAATAAAGATATGCACAGAGATATCGAGGATATCCAATAATATAACAAAAATGTATCAGAGATGAAACCATAAATACAGAGATACAGTAATACATGATTTCTATTAATGAAAGAAATGTACAAAGACTGTAAAAAATACAAAGTGAAAGACTCGCTAGAATGGTGGCAACTTATCTCTAAGAAGAGATGTGACGGCTGCTCGCATTCACCAGAAGATGATTACAATGAGGCTCTGAAGGCCTTTTTACAGTAAATAGGAATGAAAAACACCCTAGACATCCAAAAACATAACCCTAGGAGATGAAGTGCCAAAATTCATGTGGACAACCTTTGTTTGCTTACCACCACCAGGAGAATTAATTCAAAGGTCACCATTATTTTTGAAGAACTCTCTCAAATCCTAGCAACAACTGGGATCTCTTATTTTCAGGAAGAACACATCTTGAAAATAGTCAATAACTTTCCTACCTCTCCAAAATTATTAGAGGAATCAAGGTCCTATGAGCTAAAAAATGATTTTCCTTGCCAAAATGTGAAGGAAGCTGAAAAATTATGGACTACATCTAGTGGAGAGCAATAATTAAGACCTGAGATTGAGGAGTTCTCAACATCTATCTCAGCAGATCCTTTATGTACTTCATAAATCAATCATCAAGAAGAAGAGGATATTCATAGCATGATGAAGGAGAGCATAGAAAATACTGTTGATGAACATCAATATTACTTGATTTTTTTTTTCAAGAGGTCATCAGGCCACACTACTATTCTCTTCTTCAACGCCTTTTGGTGCCAAAAAAAGTAGGTTGTTTGGTTATTCATATCCAAGTAATCATTACAGTAACTTTTTTATAGGTGGATATGAGTATGTTTCTTATCTTGCTTCGCACATGGTTACATTGAAAAATCTCTTACACTTGAATAAATATTTTCCATTCTTTTTAGGTAGGGTAGGATAATAAATAAAAGTTGCATGTTGTTACTTTAGCTTAAAGTCTAATGCAACCTCATTTTGCATTTTATGTTAATAAAATAACTATGATATACATGTTCCAGTGACTTGATCTCATTGATCTCATTAGTATTTGATATTTTAGAGTGTGGGTTTTGACAAACAATTTTAGAGATTTCTGTAGGTATTTATTTCACCAGGAGTAGACAGTTTCAATGAGATTTAAAGGAAGGATGTTTCTTCAAAATATTGCTATATTTGAACCTTGTTGTGTTCTAAGCATAAAATGAATAATGATTTGTTGTAATTAGCCATATTTTTGCAAATATTATCATCTTCTTTTTTCTCAAGGCACATTAAATAACATATTCTCTTAAAAACCTTCACCACTATATAAGGAATTGATACCGTAACCATCAATCTTAGAGGTCACTTGTACAATTTTCCCAAGAACCCTGAGTAAGTGAGTAATGTATATTTATTAAAGAGTAATAAGGAGGTATGATTAGCCGTTAGTCATGGAAACATCACAATAACTTAAAAAAAAAAACAGTGAGTTGAGCCTAGAGATACCTTTCTGTTCTTTCTCAATGGTACCATCCACTACACACTAAATAACTTGATTATATAATATATTTAGATAGGCCACGTCTTCTTAAGTACCCATTACATCAGGACAATCACTAAGGAATATAACGAAAAGTCATCCTCTAACATAAATACCACCCCAATTGAAAAAAAAAAGTTGTTTTCAGAGATGTCCCCCTATCTTCTTACATAAAGTTGTTTTCAGAGATGTCCCCCTAAGCATTGCCCATTTGTATAGAAAACCCATGAGAAAAGGAAGTAGGATTTCTGTCAAAATTTTGTCATACTATCTTTTTACAATGTCTTGGGATATTATATCAACAACTATTTGTATTGGTATGATAAATTATACACTGTTGAAATAATTGTGTGTGTTATAATATTTTTTTTCATTTTTATGTTTATGCTATAGAAGACTTCGTATACTTAACTACTCTTTGTGACAAATACAAAGCGATAACAACTGCTAAATACTTACTGCCATCTCTATTACAAGCTTATGAAAAGAGGAACAATTGTTTTAATTGTTACAGGTCGATGAAAGGAAATATAAATTCTTTTTTTCACCATGCCTACCAGTACAAACCAATGCTTTTGTTAGTATCTGTCAGTTCTGTCAGTCACCAGTGATCAAATTTACTCTTTCATGTGATTGATAAGGTTATTAGGTCAAATTGTTATATTTTCAAAATAAAATTATCAAATACAATTGGACATCTCTTGGTTGTAAAATGGTCATTGTTCTATATAGGTGTCATTACTACTCCCTCCACTCATCCAAGGTCATAAATGTTCATCATGGTCATGTCATCATTCCTTGTCATAAATTTTCAAATGATTGTCTTAGTCAAAGTTCTACTTCAAAATTGGTTTTTGAATTAAGGAAGATGAATTTTACAAATGTGAAAGAGGTTTTTTTCAATCATAGACCACGAAACAAAAACCTGCTTCATTTTATGAAAATTTGTTATTATTCGAGAGAAATTACCAAAATACAGTTCCTATAGGAGGGTTCCTGCACATCTGGACAACTTGATTTCAAGTCAGTTTTTCAGATGTTTGGAGAAGGCATTTGCAGTGCTTGATGGTTCCATTGTGTAGAATACATCATAAAATTTCCAACCATACCACTTTCATGCCAAAAATCCTCTAGGAAGGCCTCCAAAAACCCTCTCAAATACCACATTGTGTTTCTATTGAGAGCACATTGCACTTCTGTAATTTTTTAGTAACCAACTTCAAGCTTGGATTATGAACAAATGGGAAATTATTTTTGAAACCTAGAGGAGGTTTATGTTCACAAAATACCCAAAAACAATAACCTCTCTCAGTGTTTTAATATACTTTATTGTTTTGGATGTATCCATTTCTCTTAGAGGCCTAGTTTTTCAGAAAATAAAATACTATGTTTTTAATGTTTTAGTCATGTTTTCTTTTCGTGTTTTCCTAACAACTGGAAGTGAATTTTTGAAACCCAAGAGAGGATTTTATCAAGGACATATTCAAAAACAAAAATCTATCTCAGTTTTTACACAGGAGTTATTTTCTTGTAGTTAGAGGTGTCACTTTGATACCTATGTTTCACAAGTTTGCCAGGCCATAATTGTTGCGCTTCTCGGAAGTCACTTTTGGAACTAATTTTGCAGAGGTAAAATTGTTGTTTTAAATGATTTAAAGGATAAAGGGTATAATATACATCTCAAGGATTCCTTACATATCATAAAAAACCTCCAAAAGATCCAAACCCTCCAGTTCAAACTTACAGAGATTGAAACACTAAGTCGTCATTTACACCATGATAACATTGTCCTACAAGCCAAGATGAATTCTCTACAGTGTTTGGTTGATGATATGACTACCACCAATAATAGTCTTTGGATGCAATTGAAACATCGCAAAAGTCCCAAGAAAAACTCCCCAAAGCAAGTGGGATAATCTTATAAACCTAATCCACCCCCTCCTTCGCAAGTCTAGTCATGTTGAGTGATTTATTTTTGTCTGCAGTGGGACCTGCAAAATCTTAGGTGTGGGGGTAATGTTGGGCCCACGATATGGTTAATACAATGATGCTGATTGGATCCTTTTTGACCAAATGTGTATATGTATTTTCCTGTTTTGAAGAGTTTTTGTGTTAAATCGCCATGATTCATACCAAGTATGCATGATTCATGTTTTCTAATGGTTTTGAGTGTAATTTTGCATGTTTTAGTGATTACATAAAACTAATTCACATTTTGTATATCACAGGGAAAAATCATAGATTGTTTTTGCATCCGACACTCTGTTCGATACTCCATCCGACACTCAGTCTGGTACTCCATCCGACACTTCGTCCAACACTACATCCTGCACTAAAACTGTGGGCGAGTTAGAGGTTGTTATATCAGTGGCCAGTGAAGGGAAAATCAACGACATGGTTTTTCTTCGTGCTCGTAGCCTCCAACTACTGAGCTTCTAACAACTCGATTTGGTTTGTTATGCTCGGCAATTATTGTCTCAACTTGATTCTAGAAGCCACCGATGGTTAAGATGCATTGAATGTGATTTGTTGTTTTTAGAGGAGGTCAACCCTTCCAGCGGTCGACCTCTCAGCTTGTAAATCTATAAATATCGCCTCAGTGGTCAGAAAAATAGTGTTAGAGAGAAAAAAGATAATCCAACTCTGTTTTTCCATTTTTAGACATACTTTCCTAAAACTGTGTAATACTACATTTTTCATTTTAATATTGAAATCGTGTTGCTTGAGCTCGTGATTCATCTTTGAGGATTAGACACAATCTGTTGGGTGGCCCACCAATAGTCTAGGTGAATATTTAGTTAGCTAGTTTGTGTATTTGATTTATGTAATTATCATTTCTTTTATTTCTTGTAGATGTGTTTTTATCTTTCTTACTTACTGTGTAATTATTTTCTATAGTTTAATTGTTTCAGTTTCTTGTTGCAGGTTTCTTATGAGGAATAGTTGATATGCCATGTCTTTATAACTAAATAGGAAACAACTTAATCTTAAGCCACTAACCCTTGTTTGATTAGATGATAGTCAGAAGTTATGCATGATGAAATAGAGTTTAAAACAAAGTTAAAACAGAGTAATTAGTTAATGGTTTCTTTGGCAAGGTTTCAATGGATGATTAGTTGTTATGTTTGAATTTAGTTTTCAATTTTCTTATCTAGTTTTCTTAGTTAGTTCTTAGTTTTCTTATCTTTTTATATGTTGAAATAGAAATAGGATTTGATTTATGTTTTATGAGTATTTCCCTTTGCAATTTAAATTGTTAAAATAGGACTAGTTTAATTTAATTTATGCAATTTCCATTCTAGATCTAGGTTGCAATTTTAATTCGAAGTTTGATTATTGAGTTCAGTTTTTAGTTATGAATCTCTAAGTAGTATGAATTTCCTTACATTATCATAGAATACAATTGAATTAAATAGAATAGTAGTTTCCTTGCTTTGGTAGATTAGAGAATAGTCTTCTTGCTTTGGTAGATTAAAGAATAGTTTTCTTATCGTAGATTAAAGAGTAGTTGTTGATTACTTTTATTGTCATGATGCTTTTAATTTAGTAGATTAAGATTTCCTTTTGTAAATTAGAAGTAGTTATGAAGTTCAATTTAAGAATAGAGTTCACTTGCTTATTAGTTTGATTAGTTGCTTATTGAGTAGTCTTGATTAGTTTACTTGTTGTAGAAGTTACCATAGGTTAGTTAGTTGGTTGCTTGCTTGTTTACTTGCTTTAATAGGGTAATTTCTTGCTTGTTTATTTGCTTTGATGGGGTAGTTGATTGTCTATTTACTTTCTTTAATAGGATAGTTTCTTATTGAATTTGAGTAGGTTAATTAAAGTACTTTGTTGTTGTTATTTCTTATTAGGTAGATTTAATAGATAGTTTCATTTTTATTATTTTCATGATTAAGTTAGTTTTATTTAAGTAGGGTTTTCATTTTCTTCCTTAGGAGTATCCATCGATCCTTTGTTCAAAAGTTACTTAGGGTAAATAGTTTAAATTTCTTAATAGGATTTGATCATTAATAGTCTTTGCTTGAATAGATTAGCCCTTAGATAGCTCATCTCCTTAATTAGACTATACTACCTCTAGTTGTTCTTCCTTGACACATATAATGCTACAACTCTAAGTTTACTTACCCCGGGTTGACAATCTAATTGAGGGTTTTTAGTGTTTTTTAGTGCATATAGAACACCCATCACACGTCTTCCTTCTTTACTTCTTTTTGATTCACAACTAAAAAAAATGTTTCTCTTCCTTCTTCCTGCAAAAATTATTTGGCATAACATAACATGATTTTGTTGTTACTAGTGCTTATATCAACACAATTTCTTGATGCTTCCACTCAATTTTCTAGAATTGGGGTTAATTTTTATCTTTTTTCCATCTTTATTAACTCATATGTGTTTTCCTTGCCATCATGGTGAAATTTTTGGTCAAATATCCATGGTCTTCCAAGCAGTATGTGGCATGCATCCATATCAACCACATCATATAATGCCTACTCCTGAAGACTTCTTATCTGAAAGATTAATAAACATTGCTCAATCATAGTCACCTGCTATCCTTTTTTCAACCATGAAACAAGGTAAGGATTTGGATGGAACAACCTATTCAATTTCAGTTTTTCCATGACTGTAGTGGACACTAAGTTTTATGTATTTCCCCGATCTATAAAAAAATTACAACATTATCCTTGGACTTTACATTTGGTTTTAAAAAAATTATTTCTCTCGTCTGGCTCTTCTGCTACATTTTGTTCATAATTAAGTAACTCTCTTTGAAACATCTTCAAAGAGTTGGATGGACCAAACTCTTAAATTTTAGTTTGTCCATGACTTTAGTGGACACTAAATTTTATGTAATTCCCCCATATATAACCAAATTACAACATTTTCCTTGGACTTTACATTTGGTTTTAAAAAATTTCTTTCTTTGTTTTGGCTCTTCTGCTACATTTTGTTCATATTTAAGTAACATTCTTTGAAACATCAAGTTATTACCTTGTTATAGTTGAATAAAAATCACATTCTCCCAAACAAAAGAAACCTCATCAACCTGCATGACTTGTGTATGTGCTTCAACTCTTCTCCCTGAAGCTTGTCTTTCCAGGAATTCATATTTGTTGTGACCTTTTACTTCACAATGATAACAAGTAACCACATAATTACCCTTTCCTCTTCTAAATCCTCCTCTTTGTTTCCCAACATTAGTTCCTCCTCTACCAACTTGGCCACTGGTATATTCTTCTTCCCTTTCACTGGTTTTAAAATTCCATGTTTTACCTTTTCCTTTAGAACCTCTTCCACTGCCACTTGGATTTTTTTTCCTATCAATCATTTCTTCCACCTTCAAGGAAACTTGATAGGCTTCATCAATAGTGCAAAAATAATGTGTACTCATCTCCTCTTGAATTGAATACTTAAATCCATTTACATACCTTGCAACTCGTTGAAATTGCAGTTCTTTGATGTCTTCTTGGAGTGACAACCTAAATAACTATTCGAGATATTCAAGATAAAATGTATCCCTTTGTATTAGGTTCTAGACTTGTCTATCTAAATTCTGCTAGTAATCAACATGAACAAATTTCTCCCTAATTTTGGTGACCATCTTCTTCCATGTTTTAATCCTTTCCATCTTATTATTCATTCTATCCTTCTGCAACATATCCCACCATAGTGTTGCATGACCCTTTAGTTTCGTAATGTAAAATCTCACTCGATTTGGGTCCTAAACATTTTCATACTCGAAATATCTTTTGATTTCCCCAATCCAATCAATGAGAACATCAACCCTCAGACTCCCATCGAAACAAGAAACCTCAACTTTTTCACTACCCCTATTACTCAAGTACAAAATCAACCTAACTTCTAGATCTCTTTCTCCACCATCATGTTCCTCTTCAATTTCATCTTCTAGCTCTGAATATACTTCAACACCTGCATTAATCAGATTCTCCAATTCATCTATTCTTTATCTCAAATCCTCTAGTTCTCGATTTCCTTCACCCCCTCTGCATGCTCCTCCTCTTCGTGGTGAAATTATTCCAAGTTGTATGTGTCTCACCAACATCTACAGACCTCACTCCCAGTTCTATAACCCTACTTGACCTTTCAACTCCCTTGTTGAGAAACCACCATGAATAAGTGTTCTATACCATGTCTCACAAAAGAAAATTTAGGTACAAATCCCAAAGAAAAACTTGCTCTGATGATATTACTTGACATAGAGCATAAACATACAAACAACTAATACTAATAAAACTAAAAAATATAGGATTTGTTCTACCTTCAGAGTGCACAACAAATCACCAACATTACAAACAATAGAATTGTGAATGATTTAATTCACTATTGAAATCAAAGGATTTAATACAGTCAGTGACAGTATTTGAAACCACAAAAACCCAACCGATACATTAACAACAATATTATTACATCGACATGTGAGTTATCAATTCGACCTAGTTATTTCCAAACTGGTTCTCTACATGCACTATCACCAACAAACACAATCTCGTGCTGAGTGTATTGTTTTCTCCTCCCTCATGCCTCTTCCTTTTCTGTTGATTCACTTCCTTGACCATTTAATTTCTCAATCATTTGAGAATATGAATTTTCATGGCAGTTCATTTTCAGCCGTCTTCGCAATTCACCATTCATTCTTTCCTTTGTTAGAAGCGATTTTCACTTGGCACTTGATCTTCCTAAGAAACATTGATGATTTCTTGAAGTGAAAACATATGAATAACACAACTTACACAAAGTAATAGCATAGGAGTAACAACATAAAAGTAACAACATAGAAGTAAAAACAAGGTCCTTATTCCTCCTACAATCTACTTGCACAAAAAAAAAAAAATTAGTGATCTGGATCGCTCGAGACCAAGGATGCTCATACATTAGACACCCTTGGTAAAAAAATTCATGAGATTCCAGTTCAAGTGGTAACTAGTTCATAGATTGAAGAACTTTGTTGGCATGCTAGCTCCTGCTTGGACACCCACAATTCATCTTCTAATCCCATGTTTTTCCATTTAATTAAATATTCCAGATATTCCTTTTGGTGGGTTTCCTTACCAACCCTTGTGGCCAAAATTTATTCCATTTATTCCATTGGTTTCACTAGTATTTGTTGTTTCAATTCATCTGATGTACCTATTTCATCACTCTATTCTCCTTTATGAAACTCATATGAATCTACAACATTGAATATCAAAGAGCTCTCCAATTCCTCTGGTAATTCTAACTTATATGCATTTTTAGAAATTTTCCTCAAAATTTTGCATGGGCCTATCTTTTTGTACTTTAGTTTACTGTAGGTAGCATTGGGGGATCTTCCCTTACAAAAATGTGCCATTACCATTTAACCTTCCTCAAAATATTTCATTCTTCTTTGAATATTTTCCCTCTTTTTTTATGTAACATCCCGCTCTGGCGCACATACCAACTTATTCTTTGAGGACACTTGCTCGCAAGTGATCTGGATTTATATGATGATAAAACTTTTCTTTCATTAAGATGCATTGAG
>JZKD02S1883228.1:56083-73743 GCA_000966675.3 Picea glauca
GAATTAGGGTTTTGGACTAATCCAGGTCATTGGGTTAGGGTTTTGGATGCTGCTGGCTCCTATATGTATATTTTATTGTAAACAATGTAACACAATTGTATGAATATAATATATGATGGTTTTCCCTGTTTGGGTTTCCAGGTGAAAAATCTCTGTGTAATGTTTTTATTTTCCATTGGATCTTTTCTATTCTTTTCTGAATATCAGTTTGCAGTAGATATTGTACAAGGTTAGAATTTACAAAAAATATGAATAAAGACTTTGACAAGTGTTCCAAACTAGACGATTTCTGGTTGGGTGATCTAGTGTTGAGATGGGACGTGAGAAATGAGGACAAAGGAGAGCATGGAAAGTTTGAAAACCTGTGGATGGGTCCATTTAAAATCGGTGTGCATCGCAGAAATAATGCTTGTTTTCTAGAAGAACTGAATGGGGAGTGCGTTGGTTGGGGGCCTGTAAATGGCAGGTTCCTCAAACATTATCTGATGAAACAAATTTCGTTTAAGTCATTTGTCATTGTAAATAGTCGTTTTTATTTTTGTGTCAAGTCAGTAGGTCAGCAAAAACTTGAAGCCTAAAGTGAAGGCCCTGATTTTATGCTGAGTCTTTTAGAAATTGCGTCGATAGGTTTAGGTTACATCATGTTTTTCATGTTGCAGTGTCAAAGAGTTGAAATAAGGCCTAATGGTCAGGAACCTGGTCTATTGTTCTTTGCTACCTCATAGGGAGGATAACATCCCCATTGAAGCCAACTATTAGCACTGCCATTTTTCTTTCAATTAGAGTCAGTTTTCAGTAGAGTTATAGCCCATGTGTCAAAACACGTGAAGTCAGGTACGTAGAAATGAAAGGGTAGAAGTCATCAAGTGGCCGATTGGCCCTTGGAAATGGGAAGGGATGTCAGAGTTGAAACATACGTGAATGGTACAGGTATGTTGTTCCCAGAAAGTCAGGTCCTGTCAAATTTAGTCTCTATGTACCCCAGGTCAAGTCAAGTAGTTAATGAAGGTCACGTCGGCAGGTGTTGTAATTATTATCAGTTCATCATAGAGGTCGAAGGAATGAAAAATCATGGTGTTCACATTGNTTAAATGTTGCGTTGTGCACCCTTGCCTATGGTCTTAGTGTTTGCAGATACTCGTCGTAAGCTTTTGTCTTCTTGCAATGAACACCGTGGTCGCGTCTTGTTGGATGTCAAGGGGCGACATAGAGTCAAGTATGTTTTTACTTCTACACGCGCGCACACACCGTAAACACAAAAAAAAAAATTGCACCTGTATACTAGATTGGATGTCATAACGAGGTTGTCATTACATTTTACTTGGAATTACTTTGTTGCAACCTCCTTTTCTCCTGTTCATGCAATTCTTGAAGATCATATGGAAAATCAATTGCATCAACACTCTTCCTTTATTTAAAATCTATAAACTTTATCAAGTCTAGAATTCATTTTGGTGACTTTACATAAACAATATGGAAATGAATCTTTCTAGTTAATCTATTCATTGAATCATTATAGGAAAATTCATCCTGTGCCAAGATTGTATCCTACTATCTAGGATTTTCACCACCCAAACTCCTCAACATATTTCCAATACATTTGTTTACCACTTTGTTTTTCCCATTGTTTTGTGGGTTATAGGATAAACTATACAACAATTTGGATCCCATTTTCTTCCAAAGTATCCTCCAAAAGTAACCAAGAAATCTCATGTCTTGATCTGAAGTAAAACTCCTTGGAAAACCATGAAGTCTCAAAACTTCTTTGAAGAATAAAACAACCACTTTAGTTGCATCACTTATCTTCATGCATGCTATGAAATTTTCCATCTTTGAAAATTGATCTACTAGAACCATCATGGAATCATGCTTCCTTTGTGTCCTAGGCAGCCCCAAAACAAAATCCATGCTCACATCTTCCCAAAATTTCTTACATACTTGTTGATGCTAGGCCAGAAATACCTTTCTTGTACCAATGTTGATGGTAGGCTTAAAACTGCTCCAATTGTTGTCATGCTTGCATCATAGTCAAATTGAAATACTTTTTCAATGTTTGGAAGTGCCAAAACAGGCTTCTCCATCACCTTATTTTTGAAATATGTAAATTCCTTCATTGTTGTTGTTGCCCACTCAAATTTTCGCTTCTTCATGCATTCGGTAAGTCATGAAAAAATTTGATTGAAGATTCTAATGAAATTCTGATAGAAAATTGCCAATACATGGATGATTCTCACTTCAAAAGTAGATTGTGGTGTTGTCCATCCAAAAATATCCTTGACCTTTTCATAATCCATGTTCAATCCTTCCTTCAAAACCACAAATCCCAAGTATATTAATTATGTCTACACAAATCTGCATTTCTTCAAGTTAACCAACGACCTTTCCTAATAAAACTGTTATAAAACTCGTCTCACATGGTTCAAGTGTTCTTCCTTGTTCCCGCTGAAGATTAAATTGTCATCCAATTATACTACAACAAAATTTCCCAAGAATGGTTCCAAGAATTCATTCATGTTCCCCATAAATGTACTAGGCGCATTAGTTAGCCCAAATGGCATAACTAACCATTCAAACAAACCATCTTTAGTCTTAAATAAGTTTTCCACTCATCACCTTCCCTTATTTGGATTTGATGATAACCACTATTCAAATCAATCTTTGTGAAGAATGCAACCCCACTTAAACAATCCATAAGATCTTGCATCCTTGTCAAAGGAAATTGATACTTGATGGTTATTATATTTATGGCTCGTGAATCCATTCAATGTATTCACAAACAAATGTCTCCCTTTGTCTTAGGTTTTGTACTTGTCTATATAAATGTTTTTGTTCATCAACATGAATAAATGTGTCCCTGATTTTTGTGACCATATTCTTACATGTTTTAATGCATTCTAACTAATTATTCATTCTATCCTTCTGCAAGATATCCCACCATAGTGTTTCATGTCCCTTCATTTTATTAATGGAAAATATCACCTGAATTGGGTCTTAGGGATTTTCATACTTGAAATCTCTTTTGAGTTTCCCAATCAAATGAACAAGAACAACATCTCTCATACTACCATCATAATGAGAAATCTCAACTTTTGCACTACCCCTGTTACTGAATTATGAAATCAACCTAATTGATAGATCTCTTTATTCACCATCCTATTCCTCTTCAATTTCTTCTTCTAGCTATGAATATACTTCAACATATCCATTGATTCGATTGAAGAATTCGTCTATTCTCCATCTCAAATCCTCCAATTATCGATTTCCTGCACCCCTTCTTCTTGCTCGTCTTCTTCGCGGTCACATTATTCCAAGTTGTGCATGTCTCAAAACCATCTAAAAACCTTACTCTCAGTTCTATAACCCAAATTGAACTTCTAGCACCCTTGTCGAGCAACCACCATGAGCAGGTGTTATGTACCCTATCTCACAAAAGAAAATTTAGGTACAAATCCCAAAGAAAAACCTTCTCTGATACCACTTTATGTAGAGTAGCAAGATGATATCATTGAATATGACTTGACACATAGCATAAATATGAAAACAATTAACAACAATACAACTAAAAGATACATGATTTGTTCTTCCTTCCAAGTGCCCAATGAATCATAGACATTACAAGAAACATAATTGCGAATGATTTAATTCACTATTCAGATCGAAGGATTTATTACAATCAATGACAATATTTGAAACCAAGAAAACCTAGATGATACATTAACCACAATCTTATTACATCGACCTAGAGTTATCGATTTGACCTAGTTATTTTTGAACCGGTTGTCTGCGCACACTGTTTCCATTTGTAGTCTTGCGCTAAGCCTCTTCTCTTATCCTCCCTCATGCACATATTCCTCTCTTGTCAATTCGTTTCCCTGGACATTTCATTTATCAGGAAGTTTGGGAGATGTACCATCATGGAAGTTTGTGGCCAACCATCTTCCCAATTTTTCATTCATTAATTTCTTTGTCATAGGTGATTTCCACTTGGTGATTGATCTTCCTGAGACACATGAATAATATATTGAAGTGAAAACATAGGAGTCACAAAAATTACAAAAAGAAACAACATAGGAGTAAAAACATAGTAGTAAAATCATAGGAGTAACAACATAAAAGTAACAACATAGAAGTAAAAACAAGGTCCTCATTCCTCCTACAATCTACTTGTACATATTTTTTATTTTTTTTAGTGTGTGGATTGCTCGAGGCCAAGGATGCTCCTACATTAGACACCCATAGTAAGAAAAATAATGATCTTCCTGTAGATTTTAACCTTGTACAATATTTACTGCAAACAAATTTTCTAGTAAAAGAACATAAAATATACAATGGAAAATACAAACATTATACAAAGATTTTTTCCCTGGAAACCCAAACCGGGAAAAACAGTATATTCTATATTCATTCATAGTGATACATTGTTTACAACAAAATATACATATAGGATCCAGAGACATCCAAAACACTAACCCAATGACCTGGATTAGTCAACAGCCCTAAATCCTTAACCAGAAATAGAAAACCATCAACAAAAAACCATGTGCCAAAAAATTGCTCCACAATGTACATGAAAATTGAGGCCACATGAAAAATGAGGCAAAAATGTGACACGTTTCTAGAGGATTTGTTTTCCTTGGAGGTGCTTCCCCCAAATATTCACGTGGGGGGATTTTACCCCCTGCACGCGTGGTGCAATGTAGACACTACTGCGCGTGCAAAGAATATAACACATACCCAACACTTCCAACTATGTGGTAACTGGTTGATCCAAATGTATCTTGGTCTCCATCCACCTTTTCCACTGAATCACCATTTTTGAGCCTATGGTTTTGATAAACCATGATATTCACCCTTTTGATGGGGAACAAAATGTAATGTCATCTTCATTTTTTAATTACATACATCATGTAATGATTTCCTAGTGGTATTATGTACATGCCTACAACATAGTGTTAATTCACTAGATCCCATTAGAACTCTGCAGTTAAGTGTGCTCAGGATATAGTAGTACTGGGATGGGTGACCTCTTGGGAAGTCCTAGTGGTTTACATGCATGTGGAATTTTATAAACTTAGTCCAATTTATTCCACATTCATCATGGGAATTGTTCTCCTCTCACTCTCTCTTATATAATTGAGGTGAAGGAGGCCCTTTAAGAATGCAATGGAGTGTGATGTAAATCTTGATGCGAATGAAGTGTAGACAACATCTCTTTCTTTTCAGAGATAGGCTACCCCATTCTTCCAGTTTGTGTTCTACAATGTTTTTCTCTCTTGTTCATTAATAGAAGTTTTTTTTCACTATATTTTTGTGTTATTCGCATTATCTATGTGTATTTACTTGTTATATATTGGTTATATTTTTTTGTTCATGTCATTCTCAAAATAATCTGGATTAGTGGTATCAAAGAAGGATGCTCCTTGTCATTTCTCAGAGTAGGTCCCTGACAAGGTTAGGGTATATAGAGTTGGGTCACGATCTAGTTTCTCTTGAGGAAAAATGCTCTCTCTAGCCCAAGTGATCTCCCATGGAAGAAGAAAATAGAGATGAAAAAGCAGGATATCCTTTCAAAATGTTTCTCGAGGAAGACCTCATGTGAAAAAGGAATGAGATGATGGACAACTTTTCTTAGATCCTTCGAAGACTACCAATGGTGGTAACTAAAGAATATTTGACTAGAATCAATTTTGTAGGTGTGACACCCTTAAAGGTACAAGTAAATTTTGACATCCCCTTATATGAAGGCCAAATAGATGCATATGCTCTAGAAAAATGGTTGAATCTGATAGAAGGTTATTACTCTGTCCAAAAATTTTCCGACATTGAAAATATTACCTCCGCGCTCCTTAAATCCATTCCCCATGTCATATATTGGTGGGAAGGTTACTGGGAGAGGTACATCGTGGATGAATCTACATTATTTGGGAGAGAACCCACTTGGGAAGCCTTTGTATATGCCCTAAAGGAGGAGTTCTACCCTTTCAGAAACTATGATGACCAATACATGAGATGGACAACTCTACGTCATAAAAGAGACTAGACAGTGCTAGAGTACACCAACATATTTCATACATTGCACTCAAATATGGGTATCAAATACTCCGAGCGACACCTATTTTTGAAGTATCGCAGTCATCTACATAGGCACATCCAAATAGATATGGATTTTTGACATCTCCTCACAGGGAGATACTTATCGATATGCAGTCAACATTGAGCATAAATTCAAGTAGCAGAGTAAGTCAGAGAAGTATAGAAAAGGAAACTCTAACTCACATAGTGAAGGACAGAGAAAGGAAGGCCAACCTCAAGAGATCCATTCCGATATGCAGGAAAACAAATGGTAACTTGAAGTCCAAGAAAGACACCAGAAAGTGGTGTGAGTTCCACAATAGCCCTTGGCATAACATTGATAAATGTCACTCAATACAATCATTGGTGGTCGAGCTCAAAGATAAATATCCAAACCCCGACTTGGACCCTAGTTCTGAAAATGATAAAAGGAGACAGATCATTGACATAGAGCCCACCTCTACTATCACAACTGCAAAAATCCAACCCAAAGAGGATCCTGAGGAGGGGGAGTGACTCTTCCATTCATAGATGTGGGTGAAGGGGACCCCACTACATTTTATTGTTGATAGTGGAAGCCAAAAGAGAATCATATCAACAAATATTGTCAAGCATTTGTATTTTTCAACAACACCACACCTACAACCATACAACATCGAGTCTCTTCGCCAGGGTCAATATCTTCAAGTCATCCAACAATGTCTCATGTCCTATGACATCAAGCCCTTTAAGGATGAGGTACTGTGTGATTTTTCCCCACTGGATGATCCAAATCTTGGGGGATGATATCTGGATGTCTTGAATGTCGATAGAGGAGGAGATTAGACGTTCCAAAGAAGCATGGAAAAAAACATGTAAATGAATTACTCGGGAGGTGAGGCTCAAAGAGGAGCCTCACCTCTAAAAATAACTACTAGTAAATCACTCAGAGCTAATTAATCTCACAATGAAAAATATAAAATATGAGAGAATCCAAAATGAGTAACTTGATATTATGAGAATTCTTGCTAGGCCTTTATATAGAATTACAAAATGGTCCATTGGACAAAGTCAAAAAGATCTCATTAAATGAGTCTCTATTATTAGCATAATAGATCTAACTACCCAAATAACTAAGTAGTGAAAAATAAAAACCTATACAATAATGGGAAGAGCTCATTAAATTAGTCTCTATTATTATAATAATAGATCTAACTACCCAACTAACTAAGTAGTGGAAAATAAAACCCAATACGATAATGGAGAGGTGAGAGTCTCTTTGACCCATATGGGCAACTTGTTAGCCCAATTACTTAATGAGGAGGTGGGAATCTACTTGATACACATGTAAAATATATTGGATTTATATATTTATGACTTTTGCATCTGAATTGAGTCCATATACCCCCTAAAATTTAGATCATTCCTCCCCCCTTAGAAAATCATGGTCCCCATCATTTCATCCATGCTAAAATGAGAAACCACATTATTACACCATTATGATTACAATGTGAAAATACCCAATGAAGAGAAGGATTTTGTGTGGTTGACGCATAACCTAGGTTACAATGACATTGTACATGGGTAGAAAAATAAATAAATTTTAACAAAATCCCAAAATTTTAAAAATAATATGGAAAAGATCATGACTTTGGGGGCTATGAATATCCTTCTGCAAATATATTCATAACTTCTGCTACATGTGATGAAATGCAATTTCATCGAAGACCCATTTGAACTATTGAAGAGATATTTCCATTGGTATATGGAACATTTTTTTAGGTGTCCCATGGAGTGAGAATAACTAGGCCGAATTTGAAGGGCACGCGGCCACACTGGTTACAAACATGCACTGCTTCAAACAAATATATATCATAAACCATATAACAAAATGAAATTATGTGAAATACCCATTTGAGATATTGAAGAGATATTTCCATCCATATTTGGAAATCCTTATGTAGTTTCATGAGAAGGGAGAAAAATACCATTGACTATTGAGGTACGCGCGACCTCCTTGGATCAAATACATGTTGAGACTCATTCGATGATATATATCAAACCACAAAGCAAAATTATATTCCAAGAAATACCCATTTTATATATTGAAGTTATATTTCCATCCATATATGTAACTCCTTATGTAGTTTCCCCAGTAGGGAGAAAAATACTATTGAATATGGTGTTACGCATGACCTTATTGGGTTAAATACATGTTGAGATTCAATCGATGATATCTCTCAATCCAGGAAGTGAAATGAGATTATGTGAAATAACCATTTGAGATATTGAAGATAATTTTCTAATGAATTATAGAAGAGCCTTTGAAATTCTATTTATAGGTCACATAAGCTATTTGAAGTTAGTTGAGTGTAGAGGGCCACAAAGGATGCCAAGGGTTTGTAGAGTAGCATGGGATATTGTAGAGGTTGTGAAACCTCCATGAGAAACATGGACACCATAATTTGTTTTTGAAAATGTTTCATACCAATGGATGTAGTGGATCCCTGTATAGATGTAGTGAATCCATGTATGGATGTAGTGAATCCATGTATGGTTCTCCTTGTAATGGTGAACGAAGATATAAGGGTAAAAAGACCTTGCAATTCCTGTGGAACAACTATGATGCTTACAGTGTATGGCCTGAAAAATGGATTCCAATAGTACCAAATGGATTTTGGTGATTTCTGCCAATGTTTGAACCCACAACATGCTTCAAACCCTTATTCTGATGGAGAGTGTACCTGCTCTGATACCACTGATCCGGATAATGAGGGATGAGATTTGGGTGTCTTGAATGTCGAGAGAGGAGGATCATAGACATGCCAAAGAAGCAAGGACAAAAACATGTAAATGAAGTACTCGGGAGGTGAGGCTCAAAGAGGAGCCTCACCTCTAAAACTATTTACTAGTAAATCACTCAAAGGTAATTGATCTCATAATGAAAAATAGAAAATATGAGAGAAGCCAAAATGAGTAACTTGATATTATGAGAAGGATTGCTAGGCCTTTATATAGCATTACAAAATGGTCCATTGGACAAAGTCAAAAAGATCTCATTAAATGAGTCTCTATTATTAGTATAATCGATGTAACTACCCAACTAACTAAGTAGTGGAAAATAAAACCCTATACAATAATGTGAAGAGTTCATCAAACGAGTCTTTATTATTATAACAATATATCTAACTACCCAACTACCTAAGTAGTGGAAAATAAAACCCAATACGATAATGGAGAGGGGGACTCTGTTAGACCCATATGGGAAACCTGTTATCCCAATTACTTAATGAGGAGGTGGAAATCTCCTTCATCCACATGGACAATCTATTATCTTTATAGCTTTATGACTTTTGCATCCGAATTTAGACCATATACCCCCTAAAATTTGGATCACTGGAATTTTGTGATGTTCTATTAGGGAAACCATATATGTGGAGGCATCATGTTGTTTATGATTCTCGGCCCCATAGATTCATTGCTATTCTGGGGGGTCATCTATAGAAGATACCATTGGTAGTTACGACTATTGTCCCACCAAAACAATGCCACAAAATAATCTCTCATACTGCAAAGTTTAGCCTCTTCACAATCCAAGAAGAAGGTGAACAAAAGGAAACTGCAACCACTGGAGGCTCAGACCAAGACCTTTCTATCCAACAGAAGTAGATCGACAACATTGTAGAAGAGTACCAAGATGTTCTTGTTGCACCTACGAGGGTGCCTCCCCACTGCCCAGTCAAGAAAGGTTATAACAGAACCCTTCATAATCTTCATATTGCATCTTCACTGATAGAGTCCTCCCACACTCAAGTATATCATGTAGCTATATTGGTTGGATGGATCCAACCCCTCCAACAATAGGCTCATTATATCCTTCAACAAGCTAAGCAGGACAACTTCTTCAGTAAGGCAAGTAGCGAACCAAGCCTTATATATAAATGGAACTTGATACAATGGGTACAATTACTTCCTAAGGGGGAAGGAATAATCCATATGGATCTCGGTGGCCATCCATATTTTTTCTCTCTTGTTCATTAATAGAAGTTGGTTTTCACCATATCTTTGTGTTCTTTGCATTATCTACGTGTATTTCCTTGTTATATATAAGTTATATGTTTTTGTTCATGTTGTTCTCAAAATAATCCAGATCACTAGTTCAAAGGTTGAATAACTTCGATGGTGTACTAGCTCCTGATCAGACACCCATATGCATCTTCTAATGCCTTGTTTTTCCATTTAATTAAATATTCCAGATATTTTTTTCGGCGTGTTTCCTTACCAAACCTTGTGCCCAAAATTTATTCCATTTCTTCCACTGGTTTTACTAGTAGTTGCCACTTCCATTCATATGACGTAACTATAACATCACTCTCTTATCCTTTATCGAACTCATATAAGTATGCAACATTCAATATCGAAGAGATATCCAATTCCTCTAGTAATTCTAACTTATATCCATTTTCAGAAATTTTCCTCAAAATTCAGCATGGGCCTATCTTTTTGTACTTTGGTTTACTGTAAGTACTGCTGGGGAATATTTTCTTTTGTAAATATGCCATTACCAGTTCACCTTCATAAAAAATAATCATTATTTTATAAACATCTTCCCTCCTTTTGTAATTGGCATTACTCTGTTGTAGCCTCCTTTTCATGTGTTCATGTAATTCTTGAAGATGATCTCCAAAATCACTTGCATCAACACTCTTCCTTTCTTTCAAATCTAGAAACTTTATGAGGTATACAATTCCTTTTCGTGAGTTGCCATAAAAAATATGGAAATTAATCCTTGCGATTGATCTATTCATCAAATCATTATAGGAAAATTCAACCTATGCCAAGATCATATCCCATTGTCTAGGATTTTCACCACTCAAAATCCTCAACAAATTTCCAAGTATTTTGTTCACCACTTCAGTTTTCCCATCGTTATGTGCATCATAGGATGAAATATACAATAGTTTGTATCCCATTTTCTTCCAAAGTGTCCTCCAAAAGTGACCAATAAATCTTGTATCTTGTTCTAAGGTAATACTCCTTGGAAAACCATGACATCTCACAACTTCTTTAAAGAATAAAACAACCACTTCAGTTGCATCACTTGTCTTCTTCCACGCTATGAAATGTGCCATATTTGAAAACCTATCTACTACAACCATCATAGAGTCATGCCTCCTTTTTTTCCTAGGAAGCGCTAAAAACAAATCCATGCTAACATCTTCCCAAGGCCCTTTAGGTATTGGAAATGGACTATACAGTCTCATATTTCGACTTCTTCCCATTGCTACTTGGAAAATTATACAACATTCATAAAATTGTTTAACATCCTTGTTGATTCTAGTCCAAAAATACATTTATTTTATCAGTGCTATGGTCTTAGCCATGCCAAAGTGTCCACCTAAGCCTCCACCATGTAGTTATTTGATAAGATTCAATCTTACTAATGCTTAAGGAATGCACAACTGCTGATTTTTAAACAAGAATCCTTCATGTATGTGATAATCAAGGAACATTATTCTATCAACATTCCACGGTTCCTTACAAGCCTTCCACGCTTCTCCAAAATATGCATCTTCTTCATACAATTCTTTCATTCTTTCCAAAATCACCACTTCAACAGATAAAGTGTTAAGTAGTAACACTCTTCTACTCAAATCATCTGCCAATTTATTTGACTTTCTAGATATACGATTCAAAACAAAAGTTTAACTTTGTAAGAATTCAACCCATTTAGAATGTATTTGATTCAACTTACCTTGACTATTGTTGTATTGCAATGCCTTGTGATCAGTAAACAAAACAAGTTCTTTGGGAAACAAATAGTGTCTCCACTTCTTCAAATCTTGCAACATTGCATAAAATTCTTGATCATACATAAAATAATTTATTTTAGCATCATTCAAATTTTCTCTAAAGAATGTTATTGGTCACCCATCTTGGCTTAAAACACTCCAATTGTTGTCCCGCTTGCATCATAGTCAACTTTAAATACTTTTTCAAAGTTTGGAAGTGCCAAAACATGCTTCTCTATCACTTTATTTTTCAAATCTGCAAATCTCTTCATAGTTGTTGTTGTCCACTGAGCTTTTCCCTTCTTCATGCATTCAGTAAGTGGTGCATAAATTTGACTCAAGTTTCTAATTAAATTCCAATATAAACTCGCCAATCCATGGAATCTTCTCACTTTAAAACTGGATTCTAGGGTTGGCCATTCCAATGTAGCTTTCACATTTTCAGAATACATCTTCAATCCTTCCTTGGAAACCAAAAACCCAAATGACACTAATTATGTCTGCAGAAATGTGCATTTCTTCAAGTTAATCAACAACCTTTCCTCTTGAAAATGTTTTAACACTTGTCTCACATGATTCAGTGTTCTTCCTTTCTCCCGCTAAAGATTAAAATGTCATCCAAATATACTACAACAAAATTTCCCTGGAATGGTTTCAAGTATTCATTCATAAAGCCTCGTAAATCTTTTCGAAAAAATTATTTATCCCAAATGGCATAACTAACCATTCAAGCAAGCCATCTTTAGTCTTAAAGGAATTTTTCCACTCATCACCTTCCCTTATCTGGATTTGACAATAACCACTCTTCAAATAAATCTTTGTAAAGTATGCAACCCCACTAAAACATTCCATAAGATATTCCATCCTCGTCAAAGGAAACCGATACTTATTTGTGATTCGATTTATGGCTTGTGAATCTGTGCACATATGACACTCTCCTATTTTCTTTGGGGTCAATACTATTGGTACTGCACATGGTCTTAAACTCTCTCTAATCAATCATGTATTTAGCAGATCTTCTACTTGTTTGTTCACCTCTTCACTCTCTATAGGATTCGTACTATAAAGTTCCTTGTTAGGTAATATTGATCTGGGAATCAAATCAATTTGATGAGAAATACTTCTCATAGGAGGTAATCCCTTTGGTAAATCATCAACAAAAATTTCCTTAAATTCATCCAAGAAAGGATTTGTTTCTATAAGTACAACATTTGGATCCTCTCCCTTCTTTACTTATTTTGGAATCACTACTAACAAAATATCTCTATTCATTCTTCTTGCAAAATCTCTTTGGAATAATATAGCATGATCTTGTTGTTACTAGTTCTTATACCAACACAATTTCTTGTTGCATCATTGGGGTTAATTTATATCATTGTACATCTTTCTTGAACTCATATTTGTTTTCCATCATGGTGAACTTTTTGGTAAAATATCCACGTTCTTCCAAGAAGTATGTGGCGCACACCCATATCAACCACATCACATAATACATGCTCCTGAACACTTCCTATTTGAAAGATTAATAAATATTGCTCAGTCACAATCACCTGCTATCCTCTTTTCAACCATGAAACACGTTAAGGAGTTGGATGGACCAACCTCTTCAATTTCAGTTTGTCCATGACTTCAGTGGAAACTAAGTTTTTTGTACTTCCCCCATCTATAATCAAATTACAACATTTTCCTTGGACTTTACATTTGGTTTTAAATATTTTCTTTCTTTGTTCTCATTCTTCTGCTGCATTTTTTTCATATTTAGGTAACACCCTCTGAAACATAAAGTTCTCACCCTATTCTTTCTTAAGAATTGTCAAATTATCTCCAACAATAGAAGCCTCATCACCCTACGTGACTTGTGTTCCTGCTTCACCTCTTCTCCCTGAAGCTTGTCTTTTTGGGCATTCAGATTTTGTATGCCCTTCTAATCCACAATGATAACAAATAATCACATACTTACCCTTTCCTCTTCCGAATCATCCTTTTCCTTTTCCAACATTACTTCCTCCTCTACAACTTTGGCCACTGGTAGATTGTTCTTCCCTTTAACTTATTTTAAAAGTCCATATTTTACCTCTTCCTTTAGAACCTATTCCCCTACCTCTTGGCTATGTTTTCCTATCAATGTTTTCTTCCACCTTCAACAAAACTTGATAGACTTCATCAACATTGAAAAATTAATGTGCACTCATTTAATACTGAATTGAATGCTTTAATCCATTTACATACCTTGCAACTCATTGAAATTTTGGTTCTTTGATGTCTACTCAACTTGACATCCTAAAGAACTCTTTGGTGTATTCACAAACATATGTATCCCTTTGTCTTAGGTTCTATACTTGTTTATATAAATTCTATTGGTAATCAACATGAAGAAATTTCTCCCTAATTTTTGTGACCATCTTCTTCCATGTTTTAATCCTTTCCCACTGATTATTCATTCTATCCTTTTGCAGCATATCCAACCATAGATTCGCATGGCTCTTCAGTTTTGTAATGGAAAATATCACCCGATTTGGATCCTGGACATTTTCATACTCGAAATATCTTTCAATCTCCCCAATCTAATCAATGAGAACATCAACTATCATACTACAATCATAATAGGAAACCTCAATGTTTTCACTACCCCTGTTACTCAAGTATGAAATGAACCTAACTATTGGGTCTCTTTCTTCACCATCTCATTCCTATTCAATTTCTTCTTTTGTATATGAATCTACTTTAGCATCCCCATTCCTTTGAATCTCCAATTCATCTATTATCTGTCTCAAATCCTCCAGTTCTCGATTTCCTGCACCCTCTCTTTATGCTCCTCTTCTTCATGGTGACAATATTCCAAGTTGTATATGTCTCACCAATATCTACATACGTCACTCCTAGTTCTATAACCCAACTTGACCTTTCAACACCCATTCCGAGAAACCACCATGAATAGGTGTTCTGTACCCTATCTCACAGAAGAAAATTTAGGTACAAATCCCATAGAAAACCCTACTTTGATACTGATTGATGCAGAGAAGAAATATTGTAGCATTGAATATTACTTGACAGAGAAAAAAAAAATGTTTTTGGTGATGTTGATCACCCGAGGCCAAGGATTCTCCTACATCATAGTGGTAACATCAGACAAGTATTTCGACACAGGTCCATGTCTTGATATGTGTGGAAATCATCCCAATCCTTATACTATTGAATTTACTTTAGTTAAATGAATTACTAGATTAAATTTATTTTATTAATTAGTTATGTAATTAGTTAATTAATTTATTTAAGAAACATGCTAAAAATACTTAGCATGCATCATGTATTCTAAATCTCAAGTAAGTGTGAGAAGTAATGTCAATTGTATATGAATTTGGAGATTAGAAATAGACTGTAACTCATGATTATAAAATCAAGGCTAGGAGAAGGAGGAAGAAACAATTCACACTAATGGTGAAGGATGACCTTTGCTAGTGGGCAGTCTCCATAGTCACACTCAGGAGTAGAGAAGGACCTCTTCTCAAGTGCTTGTATCATGAAATATGTTGATTCAAGAGGACCAAGGATTACACTTGATAGGAGTTGTGTTGAGAGTGTCAACACATAGATTATTGGATCACAGAGGAATTTCATTCAAGATATTAGATAGGTGAAGAAGGACATTCATCTAGATATTATACAGGTCAAGGAGAAGAGATAACATAGGAATACACAGGCGAGTTTCAGTAGAAGGAAGCCACAGGAAAGAGTCAGACCGTACGGAGCTTGTTGCATAGAATTTTAGTACATATCCGCGACTCATATTTAAGACAATCACAGATATTCATAGGTGACAAAACAGAAAGTTGCGGATGTTTACGGGTCACAGAAGGGAAAGTCACAAATTTCTAGAAAAGCATGCCAGAATTGGTCGTACAACAGGTCGAATATTTCCAGGTTAGTATGGAGTTGTATTTATCTCAGTCTTCCATTATCCTTGTTATGGGAGCCATGATCTTAGCATAATAAAAATATTCTCAGCACCAGTTTTCCCTCCGGGGCTTTTCCAAGGGTGTTTACCCACAAATTCTAGTGTTCGTGTGTGCTTGATTTAGTTTCCTAGTTTATGCTTTTGTTGCATGATATTGAGTTGAATATTTCAGTAGTTTTTTTATTTTTTTCTGAGTTTCCAAAATGATTACAATAAGGAAATCACTAGATAACAAAGTACCTAGGTGTTGGAGTAAGAATTTCAACAAACATACGGTGAAGAAGGTATTTAGTTAGTTTAAAGGTCTAAATATTCCATTTGATATCATAATTATGTTTTAGGGGACCCATACTCAATGGATATACAAAGTAACATGGATTTTTATTGGGCAATGAGAGAATATTTTTTTGATTATTTGGTTGAGCATTAAGTTTTATTAGAAAGCATCAATACATGGACCCTTTGTTCACTATAGAGGCATAGTGTATCACTACATCTCATTCCTGTAAAGGGGCCATTTGACATATGAAATTGTGTTTAAAATTATATCTAAGTTGGAGAGTATTACACTTAAATTTGATAGTAACATTCCCATTTTTCTAGCTAAGAACCCTAAATTTAATGTGAAGACAAATAATACAGATATCCAATACCATTTTGTTAGAGAGGTTCTAGATGATGGAAAAGTGATACTATAGAACATTGACACTTTGGAGAATGTTGTCGATGCTTTGAAAAAATCGATAAGTACATGTAAATTCAAGTGATGCTATGAGTCTATGGTCCTTATGCCCCTTAGAAATTAATTGACAATTTGATGCATCCTCCCTTATACTATTGCAAGGTATATGACAAGTAGGAGAATTTTGAGATAGTTTTGTTATACACCTTGCAGTCCTATATTGGTGTAGGTAATGATTTCTAATTATAATGGAATAAATGCTGACTAATAGCAATGAATATTCTCCACAATTTCCAAGAAGAAATGTTGAGTACGGGAAAGGAATAAATGTAAATCACTAGCAAGCAATGAATGCTAAGAAACATTAATTGGCCAATTAATTGGTGGTGATTTCCAACATGTATAATAAGAAACCATAAACATTTTATTCTTTTTTTATTCCTATTTATTCAATGTTAGGGTTCTAGGAAAATAGGGTGTGAGTTTTAACTCACTTTTATGCCACCGATTTTTTTCCAGAATACTTATGCTACTATTAAATAATCTAGTTGATGGTATGGAGACTTTGTAATGTATTGTAAACATTTGGTTGTTAAATAATACTTTGAGCATGCTTTAGAGTGGGGTTTTTTTCTCGAGGCTCACATAAATTATTGTCTAAGAATTGTATGTTTCTATGTTGTATATTACTGCAATTGTGTTCATTTAATATCTACACATTCTTATCCCATTGATTAGCATAGGAAGTGTATTTTACACATCTAATTTCTATCAAGTCTCATTCAATTATGTAGAACTCAAAAATCAAAACTTATCTATATGTAATTTTTTTTTTGATTATTACTATAATATTTATATTCACATTAAATTTTATTTTTATATAAAAGTCACATTTACAATAGTTTTATTTATGCATAAACAAAAAAAAATATAATATAATTTTAAGGTCATGAACAAACCAAACATTAAATTGGTATTTGAGAAACCATTATTTATAGAGCAAAGGATCTCCTCCTTTTAACTATTTGATTGTTAAAATCTACCTAAATATACATATATAAATACCCTACATCCTTCCAAAATTAAATCTGTAATCTATAAAGACAAATTAAAATTTTAACTAACAATCTTTATATCCAAAATTGAATCTGTAATAAAGAAAAAAATTAAAATTTTAACT
>JZKD02S1883239.1:29059-49348 GCA_000966675.3 Picea glauca
TAATGGATCCACAATGTACTTGATTGGTGGCCATGATTATTATCACACCTGAGCATGGGTATGCCTACATCGATGATTGAGTATTATAACTTGTTTTTGTGTTTGCATTTTATCCTTATATGGGATTCTAGCAACCTTCACCTTGCCACACTGCTCTTTGAATACTTATAATGTATTTTTTCCATTAGTTTCTCTTATGACCTCACACATTAGGGGGCATATGTTATAGTGTCAATTACAACCTTTGAAGCATTTTCAAGCTTGGTGGCCTAGCCCCTATCCTATTTATAGACAAATCTTCCCCATACTTCCTTGGGACCTTCTAAAAAACATATTTTGTGAAGTTGTATGCACCCTCACAATTATGTAGACTGTGTATATGCAGCCTACCCAAGGGATAGTGGCATACATGTTAATAAATGCCTAAAAATATATATTTTTTCCTAATTAATTGGTGAGCTACAGGTTTGGTTAGTTTCCTAACTCCTTTTATCTGTACTTAACCATCTCTAACCAATTAGATATGGCATAAATAGGGAATTTGGCCCAAGGATAAAGTTAATGACAAGTAATGATCCTTTGCAGATCAGAAAAAACACCTATTTGTCTACACCTATCATGTATGTAAGACCATATACATCCCTTTTGTTGTTGGTTATTGACCTGAAAATTCAGTTTTCCAACCCCTTTTTGATCACTAGCCATTTTGATCAAGATTCTCCCATATATTCTATTTGGATCTATGGTGAATATGGAGTCAAAACCAACCATTATAGCATGAGAAAGGGTGGAGGGATTCAGAGTCTCTTTCGACAAGGAAATTCCATGCAGTACAGGTATAAAGTTATAACCACCTAACTATTGAATAAATATAGAAACACATTCCTTCGAAATATCTCATTTGCAACAATTTTTTTGCAATATTTTCATGTATGTTTTGTAGAACATTAATTGTTTTGATCGTTTCGTTATTTTTCATTGGACTAATGGGTATTTGTTAGTATAACTACCTCTTTGTATAGGCTTGTATTTTTAAGGTTCTTGCAAGTTGCAGAGGAACTATTGGAAAAGAGTGAAGAGGTTGTGACAATCGGGAATGACAGCAACCATAGGACTTCTAGTGAGTTAAACCTTCTCTTCCTCACAATAGTTAGTTATTTCCATTGAATTTGGTTATAATATCTTTGATTATTTTTCTTTGTGGAATTTTCTTTCTGTACAATCATTTGTATGTTGCAGTAAGCCCACTACTGTAGAGAATTATTCTTGAAAGCAGTAGGGTGACTAGATGGATTTTGTTGTTGCAGGAGTTTAACATTACTATCCTAGATAGTCTTGGAAGGGAAAACTTGGTAGCAAGTTTCCTTTCTAGAATTCATAATGAGGAACAAGAAACTTCAGTAGATGACGATTTTCCTGATGAACGTTTTTTTGTTGTATCTACTAACTCCCCGTGGTTTTCAAATGTGGCTAACTATTTGGTTACAAAGAAACTTCCACAACATCTTTCACTTAGTGAAAAGAAGAGGATCATCCAATGCAGTGCCTCCTATTCTTGTATCATAGGGGACCTCTTCTGGATAGGACCTCACTTGATTGTCAGACGATGTGTTTGTGAGGATGAAGTGTTTGATATATTGAGATATTGTCATGATGAGCCATGTGTAGAGAAATTTTCTAACAAGAGAAAAACATATAAGGTTCTTCATTCAAGATACTATTGGCCAACCATATTCAAGGATGACAAACAATATGTTCAAAGTTGCGACAGCTATCAACAAATGGGTCTCCCAGTACGATATGATGAGATGCCTTTATATCCTTAGGTAATGATTGAGCCTTTTAATAAATGGGCTTTGAACTTTGTAGGCCAATTGTTCCTGCATCAAAAAAGAAAAGGTATATCTTAGTTTGTACTCATTATATTACAAAGTGGGTAGAAGCCAAACCTCTTTTCCATGCTACTGAACAAATAACTATTGATTTTCTATTTGAATATATTTTTACCCCTTTTGGTGTACCAAGAGAAATTATAATTGATCCTAAAATCCTTAGATGTACAATTAATTCTTTATTACACATAAACATCTGACCATTTCAGTAAATGAAGATCGCTTGACTATTTGCAAAAACACATGTGAATATGTGTATTTGTCCATAAAAATCATTAATATTGATGAATAACTTGAAGAATAATGAGATAATACAACCAAAAATAAAAGAACTCAAATTACATATATGAATGACATATATCTCTTCATCTTCAAAGTCCCTTTATAAAGCATGATTGTTCTTCGTCATATCAAAATACCAAATTACATTACAATATGTCGCATAAAAAGCCAATTTTATGGAATCTCTTTAATTTTGTTGCTCAAAACAAGAAAAAGAGTTCGCCATTGAATTCCTTGTGAAATTCTGAGAAATTTGACTATAAAGCCAACCAAATTCTGAATAGGTGTTGAAAAGGCCCTTTTACATGTATAACGAGACTATGGATCTCATACATGAAAAAATGAGATAATACTTTTACAAATGAACTTTGATCACAAAATAGACTTCAAATTTGTGATCCTTGTGGAAAAACGAATCTAATGAGTATAAACTTGACTACTTTAAGACAAAGTGCCTTATGGCACACAAAACAAGACAATGCCAAAACTTAGGCAATCTCTTGCACGCACTTCAAGAAAAATCTGGAATGTACTTGGCCTTGAGATTTGTGCCTGCATAGGAATCCATGCACATTTGGATGTGTACAATGCATTGGGATCCAAGCCATTAAATAGGCCACAAGATAAAACTTCCCTTCCTCAATTTATGCAACTTAATTCCAAAATTAGTGGAATCTTCATTAAATATGGGTGGTTTGGCCTAATGGTTAAACCGTTGGCTAAATATAGTAGAGGTTGGGGGTTCTATTCCCCACAATCCACTCATTCGTTGGCATTTTTCGTTGGTTGGTTTTAATATATAGTTACAACTATATATTATAGTTATGGTGGTTGTTGGATTATATATATATATATATATATATATATATATATATATATATATATATATATATATATATATATATATATATATATATATATATATGTATATATATATATAATGTAACAACCACCGTAATGGAACTTCAATTCAACTTAAAATAAAATTATGCCATATGAATGTTAAGACTTATGTGATGGCGTATTGTTGATAGATCTTGGTGTAAAGCTTTGGGAGGTTATGGAGGTCACAGGTTTGACCCTCGTTGGCTCCATAAGTTTACACAACACTAACCAATATTGGCCAATGGTAGGTCGCCATGTGGTGGCCTCTCATTGGCTCGTACATGTCACTTGTCAACAAATGATTGGACCACTTGTCAACCTATAACTGGACCATCTGGAGGTATGATATGCCCAATCAACTGCAAATACCCATGTGCCATGTGTCACCCTTGTAGTGGTGACACGTTTCACCTCTTTTTTCCCATGTACTTTGACCTTTGAATCAGTTGACTCAAACTTTGAGTGATTATAACTTTTGCATACGAACTTTGTTTGACTTGTCGTTTGTGCGATTGGAAAGCTGACAACGAGCTTTACGCATTGATGTAGTTTTCTTGATTATTTGAGACGGACAAATTTTGAGATTTTATGAATCCCCTAGGGCCTCTATGAGCATTTTGGATCCTTTTGGAAATCTGTGATCATTCCTTATATCCCCCTGGATCACACCTCCCCACTGGAGGACTTTTGGACCTCCAAAAGTATGGATTATTCAGAAATGTAGTGAGAATTCTTTCGCCTCACTTGTCTAGTATTATCCAACTTTCCTGCTTTGATATTGAGCATCTGACTCATCACAACCATAATAAAGACTGAAACAACACTGCTGACCAATTTAACCATTCCCTTAAATTCACAAACTTTGTCATTCATTATTGCAATAGCCAACCATATTCCACTGATTAGTAATCAAATGAACAACGAAATTGAATATACATATATAAAAGAGAATGAACCATCAACATATCTTTCCTTCTTAACATGAATGACACCAACCAAAGGATATGTTGTTCTTTCAATATTAGGTTGTAAATCTAGACACTAGATACTAGTGTTAGCTAGCATGTGCCCTGTAGTGACAATTGTCAAATTTGTCTTCATTTTATGAGATCTTACAATGAACTCAATCCCATCCTTGAAAATATGATGCTTAGTATGTCCCCTATATAAAATGGTCTTCTTGTCATACAAGTATGGACTTCCCAAAACCATCTTGCAAATTTCAAGCGGAACCACATCTAACTCTACCTCATCAATGAAATTGGATGTGATCATGAACCGTAACTTGCATTGTTTAGTTACCTATACCTTATCATTATCACAAATCCAACCCAAAGGATACGGTCTTGGATGAGGCCTAATTTCCAATCCCAAATTATGATGAACAACTTGCTCTGAAATAAGATTCACTTGTGATCCACTATCAACAAGTGTATCAATATTAGTGTGCTTTGAGATAACTCGTAAATGAAACAGGTATTTTCTTTGTCTTTTGTCAGGGATTACTTTAGACTTTGCAAAAGAAGTACGTGAACTAAAAATTGCAACAGGTCATTTACCTTTGATTCCCATAGTTGTAACCTTGGTTTCATCCTCAAAATATGATCCAAGATCATGAACTATGGTCATGTTCTTTTGTTAATCCTTCCTAGGTTGAGCCCACTTTGGCTTCAATTCTGGATGCATTTTCCAACAATGCTTCTCATCATTCCCTTTCTTCTCACAGTGAGAACATGTAGGATTCTTCTCTTCATCCTTCATCATTGTAGTTGTCTTCTTACTCTTTTATTTTCCCTTTGACTGCTCCTCAAATTCATGTGGCTCCTATGACACATCCTCAACATGTTTTCCTTTGTTGGCTTCAATATGTGCAACTTGTACTGATACCTCGTCAATATTAGTAGGATTAAACATCAATATAGTATGAAAAACATATGAATGCATACCACCAATATACTTTAGAATATTCTCAAGAGTATGTAATGGAATTCCCAAAGATAATTCCTTCCTCTTAAATTATTGTGTATAAGCTTGAACATTTTTCCCTTTTTCTTGTCTTAGATGTTGCCAAGCAATCATTGATTTTTGCATATAAGATAATGGATAAAATTGCTTTCTAAATATAGCAGTAAACTTAGTCCAAGAAGAAATGATTTTACCATGTTGACTAAGATCATCTTGTGTCTAAATCTCCCACCACATCAAGGTTGTGTCGCTCAAACGAAGAGTAGACAAAAGTGTCCTTGAAGTATCTTATATGATTGTTTGTACCCTGCATTACACTTAAATCTATTTGACCCAATTATCCAACTTTTCTACATTCAAATCTCCATCATAAGTAGGCAAATCAAACTTTACATCTAGATTTAACAAATTAAAATCATGAGAACAAGAAGACTTCTTAGAATGTTTCTTTCTCTTACGAGAATAATGTTCACTTTCATCGGAAGAAGATGATGGTGATGATGATGGAGATGAAGGAGACCCTGGAGGTTTTTCACCTTCTCCTTCATCTTTTACCATTGCTTCAACTGGACCACCTTCATTTTGATGAGGAGTTGCTCTTATTCTTTCTAGATCTTCCCACAATTCCTTAACCATATTTGTCATCTCAAGAAACATCCTTCGAAATTCCTTATCAGCCTCAGAAAGAACTTATTCATGCTCCATTTCTTTCCTTCGAAATATTCATTGAATTTAAGGATTAAATTATTCAAGTGTGTCTTCATCTTGCTTGGATTTGGACCTCATAATAATTAACTTGCAAATAAACGTCAAAACCATCTCTGATACCAACTTGATCCAAAAATCCTTAGATGTACAATTAATTCTTAATTACACATAAACATCTAACCAGCTTCAGTAAATGAATATTGCTTGACTATTTGCAAAAACAAATGTGAATATGCTTATTTGTCCATAAACTTCATTAATATTAATGAATAACTTGAAGAATAATGAGATAATATAGTAGAAAATAAAATAACTCAAATTACATTTATGGATGGAATATATCTCTTCATCTTCAAAGTCCCTTTATAAAGCACGATCGTTCTCCATCATGTCAAAATACTAAATTACATTACAATATGGCGCATAAAAATCCAATTGTATGGACTGTTGGCATGTTTTACAGGCGGCGTATGCTTGTCATTGATGGAAAGTACAGTAGCGATGATGGCTTGAGTACAGGTATAATGTTCTAGGTGGGCACCAGAAGTATTTTGGGAAGATGCAGCAGAGCAAGCTCGTGAAGACCGGAAGAGATAGTGTAGAGGTGCACGTAGAGTGAAAAGTATGTGTGTTTGTCATTGATGGCAAAGATCACGACTAACAGCACAATGATGATTGCATGGCAAGATCAGAAGCTAAATTCCATTTTGGGTATCATAAACAAAGACTCCATTTCAGAGTTCCAGATACCAAGAGTTGGAGGAGTCAAGAGTCAAGACTCTTCATCACAGGAGTCCTGAAGTGTCGAAATGCAAAACGTCGAGAATCCTGAAACAGGCACATCAACCGGAGTTTTGGATACCAGGAGTTGGAGGAGTCAAGATTCAATACTCTTCATCATAGGATTTTTGAAGTGCCGAAATGAGAAACGCCTAAAATCCCGAAAGAGGCACATCAACTAGAGTTTCGGATACCGAGATTTGGAGGAGTCAAGAGTCGAGAATCTTCATCACAAGAATTCTGAAGTGTCGAAATGTGAAACGCTAAAAGAGGCACATCAACTGGAGTTTTGGATACCAAGAGTTAGAGGAGTCAAGAGTCGAGACTCTTCATCACAGGAGTCCCAAAGTGCCGAAATGTGAAATTGCGAAAGCACTATATGGATAAGCGCTTGGTCACCGCCTGTGGTCACATCATCGAAGAGCTATAGAGAAGAGCTCAAAGAGACAAGATCCATTTCGGAGGTTGGGACATGGGAGTCAAGACGACTCATCACAGAATCCCCAAAATGTGAAATGCAAAATACGTGTTCAGAATTGGCCCCTAGTCATAACCTATGGTCACATCGACGAAAGCTCAAGGGAGGAGGTAGCATGAAGCTAATATCCATTTCGGAGATCGCAACTTGGAGAGACGAGATGCCTCACCACATGAATGTCAAAATGCCGAAATGTTGAATTACGAAATGGCGAAATAAGTGCGAGACCCATCATTTATGATCCAAAGGTGCAGGTTATTCAGGAATATGATCGAAGGGCTAATGTTGCTCTTCACAATTAATCGATCAGTGGTGAATCAGTTGCTGATGTGGTTTTGGGAGTTTCACAGTGTAACTGCTAGAAACAACTGATTGTTTCTACCAGAGGACTGGAAGAGACTTCAGGGTGATCGCCAGAGAAGATGAAGAGTCTCAAGGCATCTGCCAGTGGAATGAAGACTGTTCAGGAGGCGATTGACAGATGGAAGAGCGTTAAAGCCTGTAACTACAATAGAGAGGATGATCTCGACTATGACAGAGAAGATGAAGAGTCTCAACTGCTAGACAGGCTAAGGAATCTCATCATAACACCCAGTGATGATGGAAACATGGGTTTAACAGCCAAAGAAGCTGAAGAGTTGCAATGATGATCAGGTAGAGCACTCAACATGAAGAGCATGCAGAAGAATTGCGCATATGGTATGCACAAGGTGCACAGAGACTATAAGAATGCATAACAAAGAAGAGATGGGGGATGTTGTGTAGAGGAATCACACACGGGGAAATGGCATGTTGTGGGCAGGAGCTGAAATACACAGAAGAGTAGTAATTCAGAGAATCAAAATAAGACGCAGAACATAAAGCACAGTTGAAGCAAAGAACAGAGATGCATAGCTGAGACAGTAAAAGAAGGCTGAGGTGCACTTGTAGAGGAGAGCAGAAGATCAGAAAGTGCAAGAAGATGCAGGCAAAGAGACAGTGATACAGGAGAGCAGAGCAGTGTAGCAAAACAGTGATGAGACTGGTAATCCATTGATGAACATTATATCACTATAATAAGTTTCAGTAGAAAATATTTATATTACATGGTGGTAGGGAGGTGCTAGGGAGGACTGTTGTCCTCAGAGGTTCAAGTGGGTTCTTGAACAGAGAGAGTTGTAGCTTCCATCTGGTTGCATCTAGAGAAACCAGGGTGGTAGGGTGGTGCAAGGGAGAACTATTGTTCTCTGTTATACAGGTTAGTGCTTGTGTGACTGGAAGTTGGTTCTTCCATCCAGTTGGTGTTGGAACACTTAGGGAGTTGTTGCTTCCTTCTAGTGGGTGCTAGAGAAACCAAGGAGTTGGTTCTTCCTTCTAGTGGGTGCTAGAGAAACCAAGGAGTCGGTGCTTCCTTCTAGTGGGTGCTAGAGAAACCAGAGATTTGGTGCTCTCAGCAAGTAGTAGCTTGCAAAATAGAGGTTGTAGCCTCATTATGAGTTGGTGCTCACAAGTATGATAATGTACAGAATGTAAAGATTACTTATCATATAAAGAAGAAGAGGTTTTTACCCTTTGTGGGTTTCCTCGAGAAATATTTATCTCTGTGTATCTCATATGTGTGAATGAAGTTGAATGTTCTATTGCTTACTTCCTTGCATTATTGTGATTGAATTGAGTTCTCTATAAAGAGTTTAAAATAAGCATAATTGTTTAAGCACGGTAACAACTGATTCACCCCCCCCTCTCAGTTAACCAACATGGACTCTCTTTAACTTCATTGCTCAAAACAAGAAAAAGACTTCACCATTGAATTCCTTGTGAAATTTTGAGAAATTTGACTATAAACTTGACCAAATTCCGAACAGGTGCCGAATAAACCGTTTTTACACGTATAACGAGACTATGGGTCTCATACATAAAAAAAAATGAGACAATAATTTTACAAATGACCTATGATCACAAAACAAACTTCAAATTCATGATCCTTGCGGAAAAATGAATCCAATGAGTATAAACTTGACTACTTTCGGACAAAGTGTCTTATGGCACTCAAAACAAGACAACGCCAAAACTTAGTCAATCTCTTACACGCACTTCAGAAAAATATGTATTGTACTTGGCCTCAGGATTCATGCCTACATGGGAATTTTTTTACATTGGGATGTGTGCAATACATTGGGATTCATGCCATTAAATAGGCAACGGGCTAAAACTTCTCATCCACAATTTATGGCACTTAATTCCAAAATTAGTGGAATCTCCATTAAATATGGGTGGTTTGGCCTAACGATTAAACCATTGGCTAAATACAATAGAGTTCAGGGGTTCTATTCCCCGTGATCCTCTCATCCATTGGAATTTTTGTTGGTTTGTTTTAATATATAGTTACAACTATATATTATAGTTATGGTAGTTGTTACATTATATATATACCCATCAGCATTTACATTAATCCCTTCGCACTTTAACCGGTAGTTGCATGGAATATCAATAGACCAAGGGTTGGGGGCTTAGCACTCGACCCCTTTTCTCTCCCAAATGGAACTTCAATTCAACTTAAAAAAAAATTATGCCAAATGAATGTTAAGACTTATGTGATGGAGTATTGGTGATATAGATTGGTGTAAATCTTTGGGAGGTTCTGGAGGTCACAGGTTTAACCCCCGTCGACTCCATAATTTTACATAACACTAACCAATATTGGCTAATGGTAGGTCTCCACATGGAAACCTCTCATTGGCTCGTACATGCCACTTGCCAATGAATGATTGGACTACTTGTCAACCTCCAACTAGACCACTTGGAGCTACGATCTACCAAGTCAACTGCCAATACCCATGTAACATGTGTCACCCTTGCATTGGTGACATGTGTCACCTCTTTTTTCCTATGTACTTTGACCTTTGACTTGGTTTACCCAAACTTATAATTCTTATAACTTTTGCATATGAACTTTGTTTGACTTACCGTTTTCACCCTTGGAAAGTTGACGACGAGATCTACGCATTGATGTTTTTTTATTGATCATTTTAGATGAATAAACTTTGAGATTTTATGGATCGCCTGGGACCTCTATGAGTGTTCCAGATCCTTCTGGACCTCTGTGAGAATTCTTTAGATCCTCCTCGATCAGTAACGTATCAAGGAGCATAATTCACATAAAAGATGGTACAATCCATCACTACAAAATATAAAATCAAACACCTGAAATCCTCCCCTTACCACTCATAGGCCAATGGGCAGGTGGAGTCCACAAATAAGGTCCTTGAAGTAATTCTAACCAAGAAAGTACAATGACATAATGATGACTAGTCATATCGGCTTTCTGAGGAACTATGGGCCTACAAACCTACAAGACTACATGGAGGAACACAACTAAGTTCACACCATACGAATTAGTGTATGGATAACAAGTTATCCTTCCGATAGAATTTCAAGTGAAGACCTTTATAATTGCAGTTCAAATAGTTATGGATCTTACAAAGGCACAACAAAAAAGGATAGTTCAGCTAAATGAATTGGACGGGATGCATCAAGATGCCATCTAGTAGACCACCCTTATCTAGCATTAGAAAAGAAAATGGCATGACAAGTTCGTTCAAAAGAAGCAGTTCAAACCAAGTGAATGGGCTCTCCTTTTTTATTCCAATTTTAAAAACTTTAAAGGAAAGTTTACCACATGTTGGTTAGGCCCATATGAATTTATGAATGTCTTTGAAAATGGTTCCATGAATATCAAGACCATTGATGGGGAAGGGATTTCTTTCTTGGTCAATGGGCATCAACTAAGATTTTACAAGCAGCATGTCAGCCGAGAAGAATTTTTCCACTATATTTAAAAACAATTTGAGATGGAGGTACTAAAAAAGAAGGATTCCCAACCTGTTGCAACCTCACTTTGATTTATCTCTTATTCCTTCCTTTAATAAAAAGTAAAAAGAAATGTGTGTGTGTGTGTGTAAATTAAAAAATGAAAAATAATAATAATAATGTCCTTTTGTGAGAACCATCTCTATGGCACATTTGGACAAGGAATTTGCTTGAAAACCCGGTAACTGGATGGCAAATGCTCCCTGGGATTTTCTCAATAAAAGGGAGATTGTTGACTATAAGATATATAAGTTTGGTTTGTCCCAAAAAGAGGGAGTTTTTCTATGACTAATTTCTTAATAGCGGGATCAACAAGATACGAAATGGTTCTTTGAAAAATATTCTCAGTACAGAGCTTGGGATAACCATTCTTGTTGTCTTATCACCATAGTTAGCAATCATCTTTGATGCAGTTAAATTTTCTTGTGCCGGAATCTTCATCAGAGAATAAAAGTTTGCAATAAAGATCTGCATGTAATACTATTGTAATCTTGAACTATGGTCCTTCAAAATCATTTGTTCTATTCTCATGTTAGTTTATGGGGTATTCATTAAGGCCCTCCTTCTTGCAAACCTTTCCCCATTGTTGGAACAAGGGCAGACTCAGGATTCATCTCCAAGAGCGCACCAACAAGCCCTAGCTACTGGGCCTTTCGGTAGCACCTGCAAAGCAAATGTAGTCTCACCCGAAGCAGCTATGAGGGGGTTGCAGGACAGAGATGTCTACAACCAAGGGAGTATCAAGTGGTTCTTATTACAACAACAACATAACATGCATATATCATTCAACTAGCTAGATCTATCCTTCATAGCTTTAGATATGATCTAATACAATAATGCAGATAACAATATAACAACATCATAGCTCGAAGCATCACTCACACACACAACAACAGATGTATGTGATTCACCCTCTCTCTAGGGATACGTCCACAGAACTGTGCTTATGATATTTTAGGATAAATATTACAGTTCTAATCTGCGCTCGTGGCCAACAGATTCTCTCTCTTTATCTCTCTTTCTCTCTCCCTTCCTGCGCACCCAGCTATAAGACTTGATCTTCACACCTAGATGAAGATATTACAATACCAGAAGGCTCTCTCTCTCTTAGCACTTCTCTCACCCATAATACAATATTCTCCCAATGAACAATGATCAATAACAAGACTCATCTACCATACCCTCCCCCAACCTAGGTCCTCTCAACCTCTATTTATACATTACAATCCCTCACCAACATCCTCATGTTGAAACCTAGGTGTCAAAACCCTAATTACCAAAACCCTAGGTCAACTTGACCCATTCTTTCCTGGCTTCGCAAACCTGCCTTTCCTTCTTCATCTCGCGGTGCTCCAAGGCAACTAATGCTGTCTTTTTCCACTTCTTGAGTCATCCTCAGTCCATCTTCCTTGTTGATCTGTCATCCTCGATCTCCTCATCCAACAACCTGCTTTTCCGCACTTCACTCCATCTTTTTTGTTCTGTTTCTCACTTCGACCCAGTGACAGTCACTGTGTCTCCCGCGAAGCTCACTTTTTACCTTTTCTTCCTCGTTCTTCATTTCCTTCCATAACCAAGGGCCAACAGGCCCCCAACACTCACATCTGACTCATCCCGAGGTACTTGAGATCTGATCCTCTTGTTTTACTCCGAACTTCAACTGCACAGTGTAGCCCTTGTTTTCTGCTTTATGCCTCCTTTCCATCCTTGTGCATACTGTCTTTTCTGTGTTTGGTACCCAATTTCAACTGCACCTGGTACCTAGACACTTATATTCTTGATTCTACTAAGAGATACGAGGCAACTGGTTTTCATATTACAACTTTAGTCGACTCCCATTCACCAAGCCTTCCTTCCAATCTCCTTTTAATGTCTTCAGCTGCGCAGCTCCTCCTTCTGTAACATAGGCAATCTCATATGATCTGATCCAATGCATTCTGAACTTCCCAGAGTGTTTGATAAACTTATTTTCATATAGCAGGACTAAATCACCTTACCTGAATATCTTCTTCTTGATGTGTCTATCATGATAGGCCTTTTCTCGTTCCCTTTGAATTTGTTGATGGAAGCCTACAATGAATCTGTCTTCTTCTAGTTTGACCAATTGTGCTAGCCTCTCATGAATGGAACCAGTATCATCCATGTCTGTAAATGCATCAATTCTTAAGCTTGATACCAAGTACTCCATTGGAACAATAGCTTCAAGACCATAAACCAACTTGAAAGGGGTCTGCATTGTTAATTTCTTTCAAGTGGTTCTATAATCCCAGAGTACTGCTGGTACTCTTAAATCTCAGTCATCCCTGTTCACACTGCAAATATTTGTCAATGTTGTCTCCAAGATCTTGTTGAATGCTTCAATCGTTCTGTTTGCTTGTGGATGATAAGGTGTACTCTTCTGATGGTGGACTGCAAATTCTTCATTCAAGGCTTCAACTATCTTATTGATGAAGTGTGTACCTTGATCACTCATAAGGACCTTAGGGCATCCAAACCTAGTTATTATGTCATCAAATATAAAACACGCAGTTGTAGTTGCACTACAGTCCTTGACTACTCTTGCTTCGGCCCATCTAGTCAGGTATTCTATCGCAATGATAATATACCTTGCTCCTGTGCACTTTCCTGGTGGGTTTATAGGTTCCACGAAGTCAATGGCCCATTTTTCAAATGGTTGTAGGCTCATCTACGGTGCTAATGGCATATCGTCTCTTCGGGATGGTTTTCCAACTAGCTGGCATACATCGCATGCTCTGGTATATTCTTTAGCATCTTTGTGTATCGTAGGCCACCAAAGGCTAGCTCGCGGAACCTTATACGCAGTTGCTTTTCCTGCATAATGTCCTCCTGCAATGCCTTCATGAGCTTCTTCAAGGATCATAGGGCCTTCTTCCTCCATCACACCTCTTCTTAGGATCTCATCAGGTCCCATTTTATATATATGACCAGCTATCAGTGAAAAATCTGCAGCATGCACCACTAGTTGTTTCTTCTACGGAATTGTGTACTCGGCTGGAGCCATTCTTGTTGACAGGAACTGGACTATGTCTGCGAAGTGGTCATCAATATTTCTAATGGTGAGTAGTTGTGCATCTGGTAGTGTATCCTACATATTGGTATGTTCTTCGCCATGCTCCAACCTCAACAAGTGGTCTGGGCCCTTATTCATTCTTCCTAGCTTAACTATGATCTCAAAATCATATTCTTGAAATAGGAGAATCCATCTACATATTCTCCATCTACATAGGAAATTATTACATTAATTCTGACATTGGCAAGCTTTGGTGTTTCCTCTGTCCTGATATTGACTTTATTTATCTTTATCAGTTGTCCAATGAATGGAAGTTCAACTCTTGGTCCTTCCACATCTCTCTAACCTTATGTTTCTACAATATTCACCTTCCTCGGGTCATCATCTTGGTCGGAATTAATGTTGTAGCAGGTCTGCAGTTTCTGGAGGGGCGTAGTCCATTCATCCTCTTCTTGCTCCAAAGGGAGGCCAGATGCCTCCTTAAATACTTTATGTCTCACCATTTTTAGTGCTTGATCTACAGAAGGAAATTCACTGTCAAACAAAAAGGTGGTTATAAAATTCTCGATCATACCTTCCCATTATGAAGTGACGAGGTGCAGCTCTACTTGAAGGCACTAGTTAATCGGGGTGGTATCCAACGTATTGACGAATCTGTGTACCCATTGTTCTCTAGGAATGTCACTCTGGGCCTCTTTTCATCTTTGTACATGGTCCTTTGGGCAGCTTTTACATATGTACCATGCTTCGCAGCTTCCTTCTTATGTTGAGAATCGTGTTTTCATCAAAGCTCGACATTGTGTCTAGTCTGTAATATTGTTGTTATGTGTCCCCCACCATCTCCCTGGTGTGGCCTTCATGGCCTCATCCATTGCCAACAACCTCTATTTTGTTGGTACACTTGTCTCAAATTCTGAAAAGAATTTTTCTAAGGAGTTCAACCCATCAAATGTGGGTAGATTACTCACTATTGTGTCAATCCAACGAACTTCTATGGTTAACCTAGCACATCTTCTTGTAGATACTTCATACATTTGGTTCTTCCAATTCTCCAGCTCTTCTTCTGAGTCGGATGAACATGTGTTTGTTGGACAACTGAGGGGGGGGGGTGAATCAGTTGTTACCGTGCTTAAAAAATTATGCTTATTTTAAACTCTTTGTAGAGAAATTAAATACAATCACAATAATGCAAGGAAGTAAGCAATAGAACATTCAACATCATTCACACATATGAGATACACAGAGACAGATATTTTCTGAGAAAACCTATTAAGGGTAAAAACCTCTTCTTCTTTATATGATAAGTATACTTTAGATTCTATACATTATCATACTTATGAGCACCAACTCATAATGAGGCTACAACCTCTGTTTTGCAAGATGCTACTTGCTGAGAGCACCAACTCTCTATTTTCTCTAGCACCTACTAGAAGGAAGCACCAACTCCCTGGTTTCTCTAGCACCCACTAGAAGGAAGAATCAACTTCCTAAGTGTTCCAGCACCAACTGGATGGAAGCACCAACTTCCAGTCACACAAGCACCAACCTGTATAACAGAGAACAACAGTTCTACCTTGCACCACCCTACCACCCTGGTTTCTTTGGATGCAACCAGATGGAAGCTACAACTCCCTGTGTTCAAGCACCCACTTGAATCTCTGAGTACAATAGTCCTCCCTATCACCTCCCTTCCACCTTGAAATATAAATTTTTCTATATATAAATTTATCACAGTGATACAATATTTATCATTGGCTTACCAGGCTTATCATTGTTCTGCTAAGCTGCTTTGCTCTCTTGTATCATTGTCTCTCTGTCTGCATCTTCTTGCGATTTATGTTATTATATTTTTCTCTACAAGAGCATCTCAGCCTTCCTTTAATGTCTCACTATATTGTTGCACACATCCTTGTGATTTATGTGCTTCTGCCTTTTATGCTCTGTGCGCCATGTCCATTCCATGCACCATTTCTCTTCTCTATGTTTTAGCTGCTACACCCTCCTCCTTCTACGCTCCTCAATCCCTCTCAATAATAGCAACCCTCATCTCTTCTTTGTTCTACATACTTATCGTCTCTGAGACCCTTTTGCCTCCTCTCTCACCATGATTCTGCATGCTTTCTCCAGTCAAGTGTTCTACCTGATCATCCTTGCAACTCTTCAGCTTCTTTGGCAGTTAAACCCATGTGTCCATCATCACTTGGTGTTATGCCGAGATTCCTTCGCTTGTATTGTAGTTGAGACTCTTCGTCTTCTCTATCATAGTCAATCTCATCCCCTTTGTTGTAGTTATAGGATTCAACGCTCTTCCATCTACCAATCACCTCTATGACCATTCTTCATTCCACTGGCAGATGCATTGAGACTCTTTGGTTCCTCTGGCAATCACACTGAAGTTTGTTCGAGTCCTCTGGCAGAAACCATCAATGATTTCTAGTAGTTATAGAGTAAACCTTGAAATGGAGCCTAGCTATTCTAGCTCCTTCCACTTACATGACCATCGGCGGTGACCACCCGCTACATCGATATTTCAACATTTCGGCATTTGGCCTTTCAGTATTCCTATGGTGAAGAGTTATCTTGACACTCATTGTCATGATCCGTGAAACTCTGAAAAACAAGGAGCTTAGCTGGACTAGCTTCGATCATTTTGGCATTTCGCTTTTCGCCACTTCATGATTTCGCATGTCGCGAGTTCCTATTGCGAGGCATCTCGGCTCTCCAAGTCACGATCCCTGAAACTCTGAAAAAGGAGCTTAACTCTTCGAGCTCTTCTCTACATCTCTTCGACAATGTGACCACCAGCTGTGACCACAGCCTTATTCAAAACTGCATTTCACAATTTTGTGTTTCGGCACTTCAGGACTCCTATGATGAAGATTCTTGGGTCTTGGTTCCTCCATCTTCTGGTATCTGAAATTTTCCTCCTACTTTCAGGATTTCGTCGTTTCGCATTTCGCAATTCTAGGACTCCTGATGATGAAGAGTCTTGACTCTTCCAACTCCCGGTATCCAAAATTGTCCTCCTTCTTCCAGGATTTCGGCGTTTCACATTTCGCGATTCTGGGACTCCTGATGATGAAGAGTCTTGACTCTTCCAACTCCCAGTATCCAAAACTCCAAAATGGATTTATTTCCCGGTATGTGAAACTCTTTGTTTATGTGCCTATTTCAGGATTTCAGCGTTTCACATTTCACGATTCTGGGACTCCTAATGATGAAGAGTCTTGACTCTTCCAACTCCCGGTATCCTAAACTGTCCTCCTTCTTCCGAGATTTCGGCGTTTCGCACTTCGTAATTTCGAGACTCCTGATGATGAAGAGTCTTAACTCTTCCAACTCCCGGTATCTGAAACTCCAAAATGGAGTTATTTCCCAGTCTACGAAACTCTTTGTTTATGTGCCTATTTCAGGATTTCAGGATTCTGGATTTCACAACTCCGGGACTCCTGTGTTGAAGAATCTTGACTCTTGACTTCTCAATCTCCCGGTATCTGAAAATCCAAAATGAATTTTACGCTTCTGATCTTTCCATGCAACTAACCCTGCACTGTTGATCTACCTTGCATGCGTGTTTGCCATCAAATAATCAAGCACACTCTTGCACTCTTCGTGCACCTCTGCAATATCTCTTCTGAGATTACGTTGTCCTTGTTTTTCCATCACTGCATACTCTGATCTTGCCATCAATGACAAGCACACCTGCCTATAAACATGCCAACAATATCCCCCTTTGGCATTGATGGCAACCCTAAATGACTGCATTAATCTGTTTGGACCTCCAACTGTAGCATTCGGTCCAGACCACTCCTTTTCTCCCCCTTTGACATCAATGTCAAAGAAAACATTCTCCCCCTGAGTTGTTGCAGTATTTTTAGGAGGTATCAAATATTCAATCAATACAAAACTCCCCCTAACAGGATGGACTCTCTTAGGTGTGAGACGGGCTGACACCCAACTTCTGTCAGAGATATTTAAATGGTGTCTTGGCTAGGGGTTTAGTAAAGATGTCTGCAATTTGTTCCATGGTTGGAATGCAATGGACCTGAACAACCTGAATGGTGACCTGCTCTCTCAGAAAATGGTATTTTATGGGAATATGCTTGGTCTTGGAGTGGAATACAGGATTCTTAGACACAATGATGGCACTAGTGTTATCACAATAAATTGGGATTGGTGCAGCATATTTTACCTCCAAGTTTGCAAGTGTCTGAATCATCCATAATACCTGAGTGCAACAGGTAGCAGTAGAAATGTACTCTGCCTCTGTAGTTGATAAAGAAATGGAACCTTGCTTTTTACTCAACCATTCTACTAGAGAATCTCCTAAGAAGAACGCACCTCCACTCGTGCTTTTACTTTCATCCACGCAGTTAGCCCAATCAGCATCTGAGTAGACTGATAATTGAAAATTCTGATTCTTAGGATACCATAGGCCATAGTTCATTGTTTCTTTCAAATATCTGAATATCCTTTTGACAGCTAGCAAATGACTCTATTTTGGTGCAGACTGGTATCTTCCTACCATCCCAACAGCATGCATTATGTCTGGACAAGATGTTGTGATGTACAACAGACTGCCTATCATTGACCTATATGAACTTTGATCAACATCAGGTGATTCATCATCCTTGCTTAATTTGCATCCAATAACCATAGGTGTGCCAATAGGTTTAGAATCTTCCATTTGAAATCTTTTCAACATTTTTCTTAGATATTTTTCTTGAGAAATGAACATCTTTTTCAGACCTCTGAGTAATTTGCAGACCAAGAAAAAATGACAGTTCACCTATCATAGAAATTTCAAACTCAAACTCCATGAAAGAAGCAAACCATTGTACCAATGAATCCTTATTACATCCGAAGATGATGTCATCTGCATAGACCAACACGATCAGCAAATCATTATCTTCTATTTTGATATATAGATTGTTGTCAATTGTTCCTCTCTTGAACCCTTTGTCTTTGAGATACGTATCCAGTCTTTGATACTAGTCACGAGGGGCTTGTTTTAACCCATATAAATATTTATCCATCTTGCATACTAAGTCAGAGTTATCATACAATTCAAAACCCTCTGGTTGTTCCATATAGACTTCTTCATTTAAATCTCCATTTAGAAAAGTTTACTTGGCATCCATATGATAGACTTTAAACCTTTTATGACAAGCATAGGCAAGAAATATTCTGATAACTTCTAATCTTGCTATGGGTGCAAATATTTCATCAAAATCTAGTCCTTCTATTTGAGTATAGCCTTTACAGATCAATCTTTCTTTGTTCCTTACAACTTGTCCCTGCTCATTCAACTTATTCTTAAAGATCCATTTGGAACCAATGATATTTTTACCTTCAGCTCTATGAACCATTTCCCACGTATTGTTATTCTCAATCTGATCAAGTTCATCATTCATTTCTTTAACCCAATGGTCATCTTTGCTAGCTTCATTAAAATTATTTGGTTCCAGCATGGATATGAAATCTATATGTGATTGTTCAGTGTTTTTTATTATCTTTCTCCTAGATTGTACACCTTTGTCTTTTTCACCAATTATCTGACTTACAGGATGATTCTTTTGAGTGATTCTGGAGGAGGAGTTTGAAGTTGTCTGTTGATTTGAGTCTATCTGAGTATTTGTGTCTTCATCTGATTCAGAGTCTTCATTTTCTGATTCTTGGACCTATTCATCTTCAGCTTCAGCTATGTCCTCTGTAGAAGACTCATTTTTGTACACCTCTCTTGCTGGGATTCTTTCATCAACTTTTACATCAATACAGTCAACCATTTTATGCAGCCTCTTATTATAGCATATGTATCCTTTACTATTTGTAGCATACCCTAAGAAGATACCTTCATCAGCCCTGTCATCATATTTGTCAAGGTTCTCATCATTATTCTTTATGTAACATTTACTCCCAAAGACTTTGAAGTGTTTGATTGATGCAGGTCTCCCATACCACAGTTCATAAGGTGTCTTGTCACTTTTTGGTCTGAGGTGGGATTTGTTAAGAACATGGACTGTTGTGTGTATTTATTCTACCCAATAGGTTTGACCAATGTTCTTCTCATTCATCATTGACCTAGCCATTTGCTGCACTGTTATGTTTTACCTCTCAACTACTCCATTTTGTTGTGGAGTTCTTGGGATTGTGTATTCTCTCTTGATCCCAAGCTTATCACAGAATTCCTTAAAATCACTTGACGTAAACTCTCCTCCTCTATCTGATCTTACTACCTTTAACCTCTTTCCTATTTGATTCTCAGTTAAAGCCTTAAATTTTTTAAACTTCTCAAGTGCTTCAACTTTTTCCTTGAGAAAGGCAACCCAAGTAATTCTGGAGTAATCATCAATAATCAGCATGAAGTAGTTTTCTTTCCCTGTGCCTTCCTATCTTGATGGTCCACATAAATCCATATG
>JZKD02S1883250.1:23962-36181 GCA_000966675.3 Picea glauca
ATAACAACCATAACAAATCAGCAAAACAAAACTTACTGTTGGCTGTTATAAAACAGCAGAAAATTAAATTTGGGACAGCAGAAAACTTAGAGTCTTAGCTTGGTCAAAGACAGACTATGAAGACAGCTGATAGGACCTGGAATTTTCTACAAAAACAAATATCTGGTCTAGTGTTGATCGAATACATGAAGGACCCGATCAACTACCTGTATCTCGTAGCATACACGAACCCGGAATCTGAAGCACTAAGCTTCTTCTAGTTGGCGACCATAGGTGTAGACATGGGCCTGCAGTCCTGCATATGAAATCTGCTCAAAATGTCTATTGCATACTTCCCCTGCCTCAGAAAGATATGACCCTCCATGCCCAAGAAATAGTGCATCAACTCGATGTCCATCTCAAACTCTGATGCAAGACCTAGCTTGCACTCAACTATGAGATGCTCCACTCCCATGATGAATAAATCATCCACATATAGTATCAGAATGAGTGTATCCTCACCTTGAATGATATAGTAGAGGTTAGGATTTGCCTCCCTCGTGTCAAACCCCATCTGAAACAAATAAGCATCTATCCATGAATACCAAGCTCTTGGAGCTTGCTTCAAACCATAAAGTGCCTTTCTCAGAAGGCACACATGAGAATTTCTCTCCAACACCTTAAACCCTTGCGGCTCCTCTATGGACACCTCCTCCTCAATAAAGCCATTTAGAAAAGCGGTCTTTATATCCATCTGATGTATCCTCCAACCCATCTCTGCTGCTATGCCAATAATGCTCTGGATAAAAGTGTATCTCGCAACAAGTGTGAACGTCTCATCATAGTCGACTCCCTCTATTTGAGAGAATCCTCTTGCCACAAACCGGGCCTTGTGTTTCTCTATGCTGCCATCTACAGCATACTTGGTCTTGTACAACCATTTAGAAGTCACAATTGACTTCCCCTTAGGCCTCGACACCACCTCCCATACGCCATTGCACATGATGGAGTCATACTCCTCTAGCATGGCCTCTCGCCAAACCTGTTGGTCAACTTGATCGAGGAGGATCTCGGTGGCCACCCACCTATTCCTACTGGCTCAAAACAGTTTTTTGGCAACTTACTATTTTTAGCAGTTTTCCGGTCCCAAACTTCTGGGGCCATTTTGAGGACCTAAACGACACTTATTTTCGCAACTGGGCACTTTAATAATAGCTGAAGGCTCAGGTTGAGACCCCTAAATGAAGCTCCTCATCAAGACCTTTCCAACGAACTATTGTTGGCCTTAAACGAAGATAGTATGCAAAAGTTACGACCCCGGGAAGTTGATGTACTAACTTACTCCAATGGGGCCCACATGTCTTTTAGCGCTTCATGTCCTAGGGTTAGGTTTTTGGATGTCTAGGGTTTTGGCATTCATGTTTATTGTAAAAAAGACTTCAGAGCCTCATTGTACTCATCTTCTTGCGAATGAACGTAGCTGTCACATCTCTTCTCATAGATAAGCTGACACCATTCTAGGAAGCTTGTTTTCAGTCTGCATTTTACAATTTTCAGCATATTTCTTATTTAATAGAGGTCAAGTTTTACTGTATCTCTGTTATTGTTCATTGTGTCTTTGTGTTAATATTATAATCAGTATTTTCATTTCATTCCTCTGTGCCATCTGGGCCAACTTTGTGTTCCATCAAGAGAGCGAGCAAAGCTGATTTGGGAAGCCCACTACAGTTGGGTGGCAGGACACTTCGGCGTGGAAAAGAGAATGGCAGTGCTTTAGCGACATTTCTATTGGCTGAAACTTCGATAGGATGTCAGCAAGTATATCCGGTCCTACACTGCCTGTGCTATTTCCAAACTGGCCACTAAGAAACAAGGCTTGTACACTCCTCTGCCTACCCCTGACAGACCCTGGGAATCCATCTCAATGGACTACATGTCGGGCCTTTCGTCCACCAAGCAGGGAAATGACTGTGTTTTTGTGGTTGTTGATCGCTTTTCCAAGATGGCGATTCTGGCCGCCTTGAGAAGTCATCGTCCATTCCCTACCATACTTTTTCTTTTTGTCTCCCCAACTTTTTGGGATCTTCGGATGTATTGACCCAAGAAGCGATTGTACTTTACCTCATGGGAAGAAGGGGCTGAAGGCCCTGTTATCCCCCACTTTTAGGGATTACTAGGAGATCATGTCTCGAGGCCCACAGGTCCTAGACATGGAGTATCGAGAGCCGGATCGACTTTAGCATGGCCCTGGAGGGCCCACCTTTTCTTCCTTTCAACGCCTTTTATCTTGTCAGCAGTAGCAACATCCATCACCATTGGCTTGGTCTTGTGTCAGAGATGTTTCTTGCTCCATGAGGTAATGAGTCCGGGTATCATGGTATGTGTCACTTTGATCATCAAAACCCTTGAATATGTGCATCTGATTCCTTTTATTTCTAACAGATGCTTGGATCTTATACTCGCCCACTTGACCATGTCTGGGGGGATTAACATGATGCCCTAGTAAGCTTGTGTCCGTAGGTTTTGGTTTTCCCCTGGGGGGGATTTCTGAAAAGCCATCGTCTGCTCCCGTCGCAGCACCACTTTTTCATCTTGCTTCTCTCTCACCCATCCCATTACACTTGTCCAGGCACTGGGTTGACTTATTTTCAAGACTGCACCTTATCTCGTGGGAAGAAGGGGCTAAAGGCCCAGAAGGTAAAAGCAAGCTGGCAAAAGATAAAAGCCTAAGAATAAAACCTCGAGATGCTTCGCATAGGGATCCCCGAGAAAGCAATAAAAGGCTTCTCAGCAAGAAACAAGAGGGACCCGCAAAAAATAATAAAACAAGACCTAATCAGAGGATAGGGGGTCTCATCACGAGCCAACCTATTAGGTCCATGGGTACCTAGCAGTATGACATTATCACCAGTAGGTTACCACGCCAGGGTAGTGACTCTTGGTTGCATGGCCAAGGGAAAGGGGGTCTCATCACGAGCCAACCTTCTCATTTCTGTGAAAGTACTTGTGGGTAACGCTGTCACCACTGGTCACCACACCAGGCTAGTGTCCCCTAATTAGCCTTTTGAAGAAAAAATAAATAAAAAAAATAAGAGTAAAAAATAAAAAATAAAAGACAATGAATAGGCTTGGAAAAATTTGCATCGAGGGCAGGTGCAACTGGCCTTCTAACAAAGGCACCCACAGGTAAAACTTTGCACCCTCTGCTCTCATTGTACCCACTTGCTTGGACATCCCTTGCCCACATCACCCACTTACATGGCTCAGATGAGTTCTCTTCCGGAAACTTTCCTCTTCCAGTGGACACTAGCCCAATAAGACACCCTATCATTTTCTCCGAAACTCTCCTGTTGTAAAATCACTTTTTCGAGGGAATCTTCCTTTAAAAACCATGTCTAGCTCTTACACCACTACGACGAACTCAACTAACAATCAAAGACAATGGTCATCTATTCTTTTCAGACCACTAAACATGTTAGCCATACTAGGTTACCCTAGGCAAATGCCACCCAAGTATGAAAAGTGGTTGCCTAAGTTTACCGGTACTGATGCAATCAGTGCCGAAGAGCACATGAGCAACTTTTGGGCATTCTTTTAGCTTCATCCCGTTAGTGATGATGCTGAAGACTTGGTCATGAAGTTGTTCTCCGCTACCCTCCTGGATGCTTCAAGACGTTGGTACCTAAGCCTTCCTGATGGTGGCATTAAGACCATGGACAAACTAGAAGAAGCTTTTCTCAAGAGATGGAGTATCAAAGAAGACCCTAACATGCTTCTTACCAGGTTGAATTTCCTTTGGAAACATGAGAATGAATCTATTCGGGAATTCCATACTAGGTTTGAAACGTTGTTACAAAAGATCCCTCCAAGCCATCATCCGAACGGTGATTATCTTGTCCATATTTACACCAAGTCTTTTACTGGCCAACTAGGGTATCTTCTCAGAGACAAAAACCCCTAATCAATCCAAGAAGCTCAAGAGTTGGCTACTAAGATTGAGGGAAACCTCCATTCTTCTAAGATTGAGCCTTTTGCAAATCCAAGGGGGAAAATGGACACCAAACCAAAGATAGTCCACAATACCGAACCTACTTCAGACCTTTGCGCCAGTATGGAAAAATTACAAGCTTCCATGGATGGTATCATGAAGAATCAAGAACTAATGATGAGTAGGATCATCAACTTGGAGAGATCCCAGAGCCAAGCACCCAGGGACCCGTACAAAGGGCAATTTCAAAAGGGGAAACGTTTTTATAAACCAAAGAATGAGCAAGAAGTTCCAAACACCTTAGCCCCTACAAACGTTGTGGATGAAAACCCTTGGTGCTTAGAATGCAGTGAAGCACATTGGGAGCATGAATGTCCTTACAACAATGATGGCCATCAACAAGTAAACAATATAGGCCACGTCATGAAATGCCCTCAAATAAATATCACCGCTGCAGAGCATCAAGAGGGCATGAAAGAAGCAGCCAGATTGGCTAGAATGGCGGTAATAAACAACCTAGACCATGAATCAAAAGAAAAGTTGAAGAAACAAGAGTTCCAGGTGTATAGAAGAAAGAAGCTGAACCAACCTATCACTGACCAAACAAAACCCCCACCTTTGGATGTACTCCTTCCTAAAACATCAAAGACTAAAAGGGTTAACTTGAACTTTGACTTTGAAGGGGCATTATCCAAGATGCATTTAACCATCCCTTTGGAGGAAGTCATCAAGGTGCCATTTGTCAAAGAACAATTTGACTACTTTTTCCAAGGATCAGATGGACCCATGGACCCCCCTATCATGTTGCAAGCCGATCACTTCAGGGTCCAATACTATGAACATCCTCCTTTCTTCATGACCTTGATAATAACAAGAGCCTCAATAACTGCATGCTGGATACAGGGGCCGGTGCTAACATGATGTCCCTCAAGGTCATGCAACAATTAGGTTTGAAAGTCACACGACCTTACAGGAATGTGTGTGGTTTTGAACCTAAAGTCATACCCACACATGGGGTGATGGAGAATGTCGAAGTTTGCCTTAAAGAATACCCTGAGAAAGTCATCCACATAGACATAGTGGTTGTAGATGTCCCAGATGTGTGGGGGATGTTATTGTCTAGAAAGTTTGTCTCTAAGCTGGGAGGTACTCTTGAGATGGACCTCACTTATGTGAATATACCCTTGAAAGATGGAACTATTGGTCGTCTCCAGAATGTACCTATGACTACAACTCATGTGCAAGAGCCTAGTAATTCCATCAAAGATGACAAAGCACATGACGAGATCATACAAACTCTTCATAAGTATTCTCCAGAAGATATGCCCTTTGCAACAGAGGAAGATTTTGATGAGATTAAATGGCCCAAGAAAGAGGAATACCAACAACTCTTAGACAAGTTCAAAAACAAGGAAGGCGGGACTGTGAAGATACTAAAAAAGGTAGAAGATGATGTACAGATTCGTCCTTCCCAACAGGAAGTATTTACAGCAGAATCCCACCCTCCTCCCTCTGCACAATACACCAGGGTCGTCCAAGGGACAACCAAATACAAGATCAGGAAGTACAAGGAAGGGGACGTAGTATGGATGTGGGATACCTAGAAAGGAGAGCCAAGCAATGTCAAAGGAAGTACTCAATCATGGCTCAGACCTTTCAAAGTTGGAAGAGAATTAGTTGACGACTCTTACTACTTGTCCACTTTGGAAAGAAGAAGGCGCTCATTACTGATCAATGGTCACCTCCTCAAACCCCACCAGGGTGGGGGGACCTGACTTCACAGGTAAGTACAGGTACGTAGGCATTTTTGCATTCATGTATTATACCATTTGCATTGCATGTTAGTTTGCTTTCACATTCACATTTATGATTGCTTTATTTCAGTCTTATATATATATATATATATGTTGGGGTGGTACTACCACCCCAATTGGTTACTGATATTGCTATTGAGATCGAGTAGGTAAACAGGTTATGCCAGAGATGCTGAGGTTCTCATGCGCTCTACGGTGAGCACATGTCCCCAAGTTGGAGCCAAATGTTATCCCCCACTTTTAGGGATAACTAGGAGATCATGTCTCGAGGCCCACATGTCCTAGACATGGAGTACCGAGAGCCAGATCGACTTTAGCATGGCCCTGGAGGGCCCACCTTTTCTTCCTTTCAGCTCCTTTTATCTTGGTAGCAACAACAACATACATCACCATCGGCTTGGTCTTGTGTCAGAGATGTTTCTTGCTTCATGAGGTAATGAGTTCGGGTATCATGGTATGTGTCACTTTGATCATCAAAACCCTTGAATATGTGCATCTGATTCCTTTTATTTCTAACAGATGCTTGGATCTTATACTCGCCCACTTGACCATGTCTGGGGGGATTGATAGGATGCCCTAGTAAGCCTGTGTCCATAGGTTTTGTTTTGCCACTGGAGGGGATTTCTGAAAAGCCATCGTCCGCTCCCGTCGCAACACCACTTTTTCATCTTGCTTCCCGCTCACCTATCCCATTACACTTGTCCAGGCACTGGGTTGACTTATTTTCAGGACTGCACCTTATCTCGTGGGAAGAAGGGGCTAAAGGCCCAGAAGGTAAAAGCAAGCTGGAAAAAGATAAAAGCCTAAGAATACAACCTTGAGATGCTTCACCCAGGAATCCCCGAGAAAACAATAAAAGGCTTCTCAGCAAGAAACAAGAGGGACTTGCAAAAAATAATAAAACAAGACCTAATCAGAGGATAGGGGGTCTCATCACGAGCCAGCCTATTAGGTCCATGGGTACCTAGCAGTGTGACATTACCACCAACGGGTTACCACGCCAGGGTAGTGACTCTTGGTTGCATGGCCAAGGGAAAGGGGGTCTCATCACGAGCCAACCTTCTCATTTCTGTGAAAGTACTTGTGGGTAACGCTGTCACCACTGGTCACCATGCCAGGGCAGTGTCCCCTGATTAGCCTCTTGAAGAAAAAAACAATAAAAAAAATAAAAGAGTAAAAAATAAAAAATAAAAGGCAATGAATGGGCTTGGAAAAATTTGCATCCAGGACAGGTGCAGCTCGCCTTCTAACAAAGGCACCCACAGGTTAAACTTTGCACCCTCTGCTCTCACTGCACCCACTTGCTTGGACATCCCTTGCCCACATCACCCACTTACATGGCTCAGATGAGTTCTCTTCCAGAAACTTTCCTCTTCCAATGGACACTAGCCCAATAGGACGCCCTGTCATTTTCTCCAAACTTGTATTGCAGGCTTGTGTAATGTCTTTGAGCTTTTGACTGAGGTATTAGGGATTTTATGCACATGTTTAATATTATTGATGATGAGATGTGATTGGCATTGCTTTGATCCCTGTGACTTATGAGCCCATGGAGGGCGTAGCTGTTGATGTGCAGGATCATGCCTGACAGACAGGTACCACGTTGGACCGGTACACATGGGGAGATGATCAGTTCGGACCTCCATGGGGCTGAAGAGCCCACCAGATGGATGCTGACACCCCATCAGGGGGTAGAGACAGGATAGAGATGGATCAAAGGCTTTGCATCGGAGAAGAGGAGGATGTTCCACCAAAGGCACCTTGGCAGAGCTTGACCTAGGGGGGTTGTGCTCTCTCCATTGGAACGTTGACCCTGGAAGGCCCAGGATGTCATCCATGATGATCATGACGTCATCCAGCTTTGTGGACGTCCTGGGAGGCAGATTTGGTAGTGATGGCATGTGTGGCAGGTTGGAGAAGCCCTAGGAGGGCTAATGTTTTGCTCCAGGATGTCGCATTTGCCCTAGAAGGGGCTAACGCCACCCTAAGAGGGGCTTGACGTCTCTCTTTAGCTTGATTAGGGTTTAATTTTGAACAGTTAATGTAAAACAATATGATTTTTAGTATTTTGGCCTTGTCGGCCTTTTTGTGACCTAAAAGTGAAATAAGGTCATGGTACAATATAAATTGAGGGTTTTTACTCTCATTTTTTGGATCATCTCTCACTCACTCATTAGTGAGGTCTGAAATTTGCGCTATCTTTGGAGTATTTGGCTGAAATTGTGAGGCACACTTGTTGAAGGAAGGCATTTTTGGATTTCTATTGGCATCTCTTGACATTTCTTGATGGAAGGTGTTACAACTAGGGTTTGCTATGTTATTTCTTGGTGAAATGTAAGCAAATTTCTGCAAAACTTCTTGATTGAATGGTTGTATTGTTATTTCTTGCATATGTTGTTATAAATTTGCTGAATAAGCCCTAGGTGACAAGCACACATTGTAGGTCGTTGTCTCATGTCCCCGTCAGGATTCTCAGCCATTATTTGAAGAGAGAAAGAGCCTAGCCTTAGCTACACTCTTTTCCCCCTCTTATTTTCCAGCCGTTTTACTTGTTGAGCTAAGAAGGAGGAGATGCCTCAAGGCCTAGTTCCCCTACACCTTGTAGAGCCGTTTTTCCCTTAGGGTTTGTCGGTAAAGCCTTGTCATAGCAACACGTTGCCTGCAAGATCTCTTGTCTTAGTCTTATGTCACTTTCTGAGCTAGCCATTTTTTGCCATTGAGTTAAGTAAGGAGGAGAGAGCACTGAGGCCTAGTTCCCCTACACCAAAGTGAGCCTCTCTCCCCTAGGGTTTTGTCCTTGAGGCCTTGCCATAGCAACACCTCAAGGCTTGACTCTCCTATCCTTAGCTTTACTATCTTCCTTGATCCCTCAGCTCCTGCGTCTTCCTTTTGACTCCATTAACCCTAGAAACGCACTGATCTAAGACCTAGCTTGTGAGTACTATGATAAAAAACCACTCTCAATACTTTGAATGAAACCCTAACCATTCTAACCCTAGCCTAAAACTAACCCTACTAACTGAATGTTGCTGTCATCTCTTGCTATTAAACTCTTTATGCAGCTATTGTTTTTCCTATGAGCAATTGAATGGTTCTTCAAAGGCTTTACTAGAATGAAGTGTTGATTTTTACATTGAATGCCATGCTTTCTTGAACATTTATTGAAGAAGTGATATTGTACATCGTTGCTATTTTATAAACATTGAATTCGTCAATATTCATTGCTCAAATTACTTATATATCAGATAGTCATTGATTATATGAAGTACTAACTAAGCGAGTAAGCTTGCATATATATATATATATATATCTCTTGTTGTGTTTTCAAGAGAAGGTACATCTCTATTTTGGTTATACTTCTCTTTATTGGTTGGTTAGCCGAACTATCTGCTCGGTGGTGACTTGTGAGGGGGGAATATATCTTTTAGCCTTCAATCCTTTGCCTTCTCAAAACCCCAAGTCACTGAGAACGTCTCCCCTGGGCCTTACCTCCCTAAACAAAAAGAACCTTCCTATCGAGGTGACATTGGGTGGGATTGGTTCAGTTACGCCAGTTTGTCTCTTTACATCCATCTTTTATCTTAACTACAAACTGTGCGATAACAGGCCCAAAGGGTAAAAGTAGTTGGAAAAAGATAAAAGCCAATCATAAAATCTTTGAGATGCTTCGCCCAGGGATCCCTGAGAAAGCAATGAAATGCTTCTCTGTAAGAAATAGGGGACCCACAAAATGAATGATGATGAATACTCAAGGTATTGGTTGGGGGATAGGAGGCCTTATCACGAGCCGACCTATCATGATCATAGGTATTTAGCGGTATGACATTACCATTATTTGGTCACCAAGCTAGGGTAGTGGCTCTTAGTTGCATCACTGAGGGAAAGGGAGTCTCATCACGATCCAACCTTCTCATTTCCGCGAGGTATTTGTGAATGACATTGTTGTATCTGGACACCAACCCAGGACAATGGCCTCCAACTAATTCCTTGAAACATGAGAGAAACATGAAAGAAAAAGCTAAGAAAAAGAATGGCAGGCAAATGGGCTTGGAAAAAATTACATTGAGGATAAGGTGCAACTCGCCCTCCACAAAGGCACCCATAGGTAAGACAATACAAACCCTTGTATGTCATGAATCCTATGCCCAAAAGTTTACCCCACACCATCTCACATACACACATGACTAGGATAGTCTCTACCTAGGAAACACCCTAAACCTAGGGGTTATTGACCCAATAGGACATCTTGAGACCCTTTCAAAACCTAAATTTGGCAAGTTGTATAACGTCTTTGAGCATTTGTTTGGGTTAGGGGGGTTTGATGTACATGTTCGGGTGCTTTGATTATTAGATGTGATTTACTTGCTATGATACTTGTGACTCATGGACCCCTGGAGGGCGTACTTGTTGTCTTTGCAGGACTTTTCCCGACGGACATATATTCATGAGGAGATGATTAGTTCGGACCTTCATGAGGGCCTAAAGCCCATGCATGGACGCTGAAACCCCAAGCCTGGGGCATGACAGGGGTGACTGATTTGCACATTGAGGAAGGAAGTTGTTGCCTTTGGAGGCACTTTGGTAGCACTAGATGGATGAGCTCCTACTTCCGCCACTTGGACGATGGCCTTTAGAGGCCTAGACACCACCCACCTAGTCCATGATGTCATCATCGAGGGGTTAGGGTTTGGTGGAGATGATATTCTGGTGAAAAATGGATACTTGGCACAACGTTTGGCAGTTGATGGCATGATTAGGCTCCTGGAGGCCCAACGTTCCACCCATCAAGGCTAGACGTCCCACCTTGGAGATTAACGTCACCTTAGAAAGGGCATGATGTCACCCTGCTAGGGTTTTATTGATGTATTTTTGTAAATTCGAATTAAAAGGGCAAATTTTGTAAGGTCGGCCCTGTATTTCGATTAAAAGTTAATTTTAGGTCAGAATTTTGTATAAATAAGCAAAAGTAACATTCATTTTTGACATTACTCTCACATTTGAGAGGAGAGGTCTGAAATTTGCGCCCTATTTGGGAGTTCTTGGATGAAATAGTGAGGCACACTTATCTTGGAGGCTAAATCTTGCAACTTGGATCATTTTTTGGTGATGTTAATTGGCAATCTAGGGTTTTATGGCTTGATTATTCTTGGTGAAGTAAGTAAATCTGCAATTGTCATTTCATTTTGAATGGTTATGGTATATTTGCTTATTCATGTTAAAGATTATGAAATGGCTTGCTTGACAAATCCTAGGAGTACAGGACTTAAGGTGCTACTTCTTTGCTCTTCATTTGTTAGACTTTACTAAAGTGATTTGACCTAGACAAACTTCTAAAGCCCTAAAGCACTAGCACTTTAGAAGCCATTGTGTAGTTGTTGTTGCTCTTAATATCTTTCAATAGTCTAAGGAGGAGGAAGGCACTAGGGCCAAGAAGTGCCTAGTCTCTAGTAGCTCACCTCCCTAAAGCTTGGATCCTAGAAGACTTAAGGTGCCACTCTTCTAAGATTTACCCTTTACATATACAAGTATAATCATTGTTGTTACTGACTTCCACTGAAAGCCGCCACCTATTGACTCCATTACCCTATAAAGGCACTAGTCTTCACCTCTTCCTCCTTGAGAAATCAACTAACATTCAAACGTTGAACTTCTACCTTTACTAACTACCACTAACACTAACCTTAGCCTAGTGAACTAACCCTATTTTGTTGATGTTATAACCTTTGGTACAGCCACCTATTAGCAACATTTTTTGAACTTATTGGCTAGCTAAATCATTTCAGATTTTGCATGTGACATAATACTATCATCCAAGAGTTAAAGTTGTTAGAATATAGAAGATGGTGTGCATGTTTTACCATTGACGATACCTTCGTCACCCAACCATAGGCCGAAGCCTCCCTCTGAGCACCTTAACCTTGACTGAGAATTCCTCCGGAGCAAACCCTAGGCTAGATAGCCAAACAAAGAGTAGCGCATCAATCCCCAAGGATAGCGCATCACAAAAGACTGATCAGATGTTCCAAACCCTAGCCAAGAGATATTCAAGCCAATACTAAGAACTAGCTGCTGCTGCAGCTGCACCTGCAACCCTCCTCCAAACCTGCACACCAAACTGCAACTGCAGTGCGCACCAACTGGGAAACTGCAATTTTGAGATGCTGCAAATGAGAACTGGCGCCCTGTATTTATAGTAATCCTGCCAGTTTTGCTAGGGCCGACTTCTCCTTCTGGGTATGTGTCTGTTCAGTATATTATTATTATTTCTGGCCGACTTCTTCTCTTGGAGGCTAATAGCCTAATATAAATTATCTTCTTGAGCCGACAAGGCTTCTAGGGCTATTAGCCAACTCATTAGGGTTTCTCTTGCTTCCCAGAGTCTTCTATTCTCGTCAGGTTCACACGTGGGGGTAAATACCTCCCGCAGCTACCATAATA
>JZKD02S1883250.1:44307-55920 GCA_000966675.3 Picea glauca
AAGCAGTCATCCGAAATGAAAGGAACCTAATGCATATATAAGAAGGTTGTAATGATCAAATATGACACATACCATGATACCTCGGACCAATTACCTCATGGAGCAAGAGCCTTCTTTGATGCAAGCCCAGGCCGGTAGTGATGGAAACTGGTACTGCTGACAGGACGAGTCCGACTGAGAAGAAGAAAGATGGGCCCTCCAGGGCCATGCTGAAGTCGCTCCTGCTCTCGGTACTCCATGTCTAGGACCATGTGGGCCTCGAGACACGATCTCCTAGTTATCCCTAGATATCGGGGATAACAGTCTTCTCCCTCCATCTGGGAGAACCTCTGGTTTTAGATCTTGCAATGCTTTCATTCATAAGTCTTCCATACACTGTTATTCATCACGACTTTCGGTTCTTCTACTTGATTGCTTTTAGTGAGTTCATATTAGGCTGGTAATCTTGTGATTCTTGATACAATGACTAGTTGTTCTGATTCTTCTTTTTCTTTCTTGGAATCTTTATGTTCTTCATGTTTTTCTTTTACTTTTGGGTCCATGGAGTTTCTTATAGATTCCATGCCTTAGAGATTCCACTTATTACCTTCATCATCGGTTCGCGGATCTGGATGGACAACCAGAAATACTTTAAGGTTTCTCTTTGAAGAGGTCTTCTTCTGCGGTTGAGTTGAACATATGCTGTCTTTCATGACTATTACCATGGATATATACCTTTCATCATATTCAATGGATCATAGGATTAGCTCCCTCCTGATCCTTGCTTCATGTATAAGTGCAAATAATCTGCTCCCTTCATCTGACTAAGTCCATGCTTCCGTCTCCGTCCTTATTGTCTTCTACAATAGAGTCCACGCTTCCATTTGCAACCTTATTGTCTTCTGTAATATATAATTGGCTTTCTTTGTCTAACAGAGTCCACGCTTCCGTCTTAGTTGTCGTCATAAGTCTTTCTCCAATTTCTCTTGATGTCCGACTTCTAAGTCTCTTCAGGATTGATTCTGATTTCGGCTTATCTTGTAATAGCTTTCACATGATATATTTCGTTCTTTCATGTGTAATATCTAATGATATTCATTCTTATCTTGTTGTTCTTCTATAGATATAGTTCTTCTTGGAACACATTGTCTTGCAAGAGATAGATATACAAGGTATGTACAAAGACGATGCAAGCAAGATATGTACAAGAAAATAAGAAGAGTGTTGTTACCTTTTAGTAGAAGAAGTCTCTTCCATCGTGCTTAGTCTTCTTTGTCGGTTCCTTTTCTTCGGTAATTGAAGCTTCATGTTTCTCTTTCCTTTTCTTTAGCTTGGGACACTGGTTCTTGTAGTGACCGTGTTAGCGTCAGAAGTCACTCCTGGATTGCTTGCAGGAGTAGAGCCTGACGCCCATCAGTTTTATGTCACGATTTGCTTAATGGGGTGATCGGATGGGTAAAGACTCAGGAAAGTATAGCTTTTACTCAGGAAACCGGGCCTGGTATGTAGAAAGCAAGGGAGGTCTTGATCCAACTTCCGTTAGTAAGTGGATTAAAGGGTGGTAGATGGAAGACTTGTGAGAAGGGTGAGCAAGATTGCCTCGTGCGACAGGCCTTCAGATTCTTGAGGGTGAAAAACTCAGAAGCCAAGATCCTCTTTGTCCAGAGCTTCAAGGAGCTGAGGGGTGACTTGACTGAATCCTTCAATTCCAAGTCGTTTCAGCGTTGAGAAACAATTATAAACAATTAGAAACAATGCAACTATTACAGTGATCCAACCTACATCATCCTATAACAGCTACAACTCGACTGGATCCTCCAATTCCGAGCTGTTCTAACACAGTAAACAAAGAGATGGAAAAGAAGCTGACATCCATAAAGTAAGAAGTCTCAAATGCCTTGCACATTGACCAGAGCGACCAACGCTTCATCAAAACTTTACAATCGGGATCCTTGCTCAACCATTCATCCCTTACAAAATACAAAGACTCAGTTTATATACTTAGAGAAAATCGCCTAACGTCGGTGTCCTCAGTCATCCGAGGCTTGGTGTCCCTTCAGCCAAATTCGGGCGGGAATTCTTTGTCAGACGTCACCTTAATTGCGCGTGGCTCCTGCAAGGGGAGTAGCTGAGCCATTAAGTGCCGAGCTAGCGTGTGCAGACCTCCTCCGGCTAGTTGAGAACTCGGCATGGCTTCTCTGGAAAAATGGGTACACAGGACTCTCTCGAGAAGACCGCTTGCCAGGCCTTCCATACTTCGCACTTAATGAATGAGGAGAGGTTTCAACCACCCCTTCTTGTCTTCATTTACTCCAAGCGAAGACCAGGATCGAGGTTGGGTCCGATGGCAACTTGAGGTCGGGACGGGCCTCTCTGCGACTGAAACCCGACACCTTTGGCCCCCCTTTGCGCAGCTCCTTTCTTTCCCGAGTGATCACGGGCTGTGACCCTGTGCTTATTCCCAAGGCGCTTTCGGCGTTTGCAAATAAGAAGGGGCTGATCCCTGCTTCTTGAAATCGCGATGAGCGAAACGTCGAGACAACTTAATCTGGCGCCACGCGCCCCTCTAGATCTGACGGTTCCGAACTCTCCCGACAATGCTGTTGGCCCCAGGTCCTGGACGCTCTCGTCACTTCGCGCATCGGGGATGTGTGTGAGTTGCTCCTTGCGCTTTGAAATCGCGATGGGCGAAAAGGTGGGGAGCCTAATCGCGCACCAGGTGTCCCCTTTAGATGGACGGCTGAGACTGCTCCTCGATATTGTGGGCCCGCCTTTAGGCGCTCTCGGTGCTTCGGGGTTTCGAAATGTACAACGACATAAAACCTTCACCCCTTGAACTCGCGACTGTCGAAAAGCTGACGCGACTGGATTTCGCGCCACGCGTCCTTTGGATGGATGAATGCTATTCTTCCCTGCATACAATATGGGCGCGATCTATTTGCGCTAATCTCGGCGCAACTCTACTATCCGCGATTTCCCGCTGACCGCCGATCTGCTCTTATGAAAGGATCTGGACTGTCGACAACATAATTTTGCCCGCTTACTTGCCAGGAAACCTGAAAAATGAGATTTTCCCGTGTCGCGCTCGGGCGCTTCTTGTGCAACTTGCAGACCTGATCGCTCTTGTGCTTCAGACGAGAAATGTTACTAACATTAGGCTCCATGGGGGATAGAGTCGTCCCTGTGATGCTCTAAGGACTCATTTTGCAGTTCCAGTGCCTTGCTGTTGGGCTATGGAGTCATTTACTAAGCCAAAACAATAAAAGTAAAAACAAAGAACAAAAAGGACAATATTTACAAAACACAGGAGCCACCAAAGACTCAGACAAAGCACTTTTTAAGAAAATGCCCATTTACTGGGCTGTTGAAAACTTCTTCACCATCCAAATCCTGCAGCCGATATGTGTTATTTGAGAAAACCTCGGAGATTTTGAAAGGCCCGATCCACAGGGCTTCAAATTTGTCGTGCTTGCCCTTATCTTGTTTAGGAGCATCCCATTTCAGCACCAGGTCTCCTATCTAGAATTCTTCCTTCTTGGCTTTCTTATCGAAAACCTGCTTGATCCTTTGTTGATGGTCCTGAATTCTGTCCATTGCCTGCTCCCTGGCCTGCTGGACCTCCACTAGCTGATGAATCCTTCTGATCATGTCATCAGGCTCCTCCTGATGATCCTGGAGGAATTTTGCTACAGGAATGGCCAGATGAGAGGGAAAAACAGCCTCTGCTCCATAGACTAATTGGAAAGGAGAGACGCCTATAGATCTCTTCGTGGTCACTCGATCGGCCCATAGAGAAAATTTCAATCTTGAATGCCAGGCCTTCTTGTTGTCTTTCAACAGCGTTTTGATAATCCTTATCAGGCTTTTGTTGGAGGATTCTGCTAAGCCATTGCCCTGTGGGTAATATGGGGTGGAGTGAATCAGTTTGATCTCGAACTGCTCACAGAACTTGGCTAATGGATCAGACCCGAAAGCGGCTGCGTTATCAGTGACAATCTTACTTGGGCAGCCGAACCTTGTGATGAGGTCCTCTAAGAACCCAATGATTACCTTGTGGGAAGCACTCCTGGTAGGGATAGCTTCAATCCACTTGGTAAAGAAATCTGTAGCAGTCAGGATCCATCTGTGCTGCCCACTGGAAGCGGGGTGAATTCCCCCCAATGAAATCTATGCCCCACTGCTGGAAAGGTCCCGAAACAACCACAAGATTTAGCGGCATGGACTTGAGCTGTTGTTTTCCTGCAAACCTTTGACATTGGATATAGGTTCTAACTCCTCTATGGACATCAGCGAACAAGGTGGGCCAATAGTACCCGGCTCTGAGAATTTTGTGGGCTGTGGCCTTCTAGAAATGGTGCCCTCCACATAGGCTGCTGTGAAACTCAACCATGATCATATCGGCCTCTTGTGAATTCATGCATTTTAAAAGCACCCCCAAGGGGTCTTTCCAGTATAAAATTTGATCGATAAGGTAGTATCTGACTGCCTTGAGCTTCAGAGCTCTTGCTTTGTTTCTTTGCAGGCCGTCTGGAGGCCGCAACTCTTGCAGAAAGTATATGACATCCTTATACCAAGGACATCGAGCCAATGGGGGCTCCCTTTGAGGGTTTCTTTCAGACAGTCGATCCTACCGAATTCTTGAGCATTCGTTGATGAAACTTATCCCCAAAGCTTGGCAATTGGCTTCAGCCAACAGCTTGGCTAAACCCCGACCTTTGATCAATTTGGTAGGCTTTATTTCTAGGTCAAATTCCATAATCCTGGCTATCCACTTACTCCTTTTCCCGTCTATGTCAGGCTGAATAAGAATGTCCTTAACAACAACTGAGGGGACATAAGCGATGATTTTTGACTGCAGGACATAGACTCTAAAAGCCTTGAGGGCCTTTACCAGTGCATAGGCCTGCTTCTCCATAGTGTCATACCTGACTTCGGCATCCCTCAATGCTCGGCTGAAATAGGCAATAGGCTGCTCTAGTCCATCCTTGTTTGTCTGTAATAAAACAACGGCTACCGTGTCAGGTGAAGCAAAGGAGAAAATAAGGAAATCCTTTGAGTAATTGGGACTGATAAGCACGGGGGCTTTAGACATGGCCTTCTTTATTTGCTCAAAGGAATTTCGCGATTCAGAAGTCCACTTCACTTCATTTCCTTTCCTTAACATGGCTGTTATAAGCTTTAGCTCCTCAGCAAAGTTAGGCACAAACCTCCTCAAAAAATTAATCTTACCAAGGAAAGATTGGACCTCCTTCTTGGACCTCGGGACTGATAAGGCTTGTATTGCCTCAACTCTGCTAGGATCGATCCTGACTCCTTCTGCTGATACTATGTGGCCTAGTAACTTTCCCTCCTGCATGGTTAACAGAGATTTTTTGGGGTTTAATGAAATGCCAGAACTCCTGCATTTCAGGAAAACCTTCCTGAGATGACAACAGTGTTCTTTATCAGATTTTGAAAATACTGTGATGTCATCTAGATAGACGACCACAAATTTATCCTTTTCCCCAATGAAAGCTATGTCCATGGCACGTTGAAACGTTGCCCCTGCATTCATCAATCCAAAAGGCATCTTGGCATACATGAATGTGCCCCATGGAGTGGTAAACGTCGTCTTTTCCCTGTCCTCAGGTAGAACAGAGACCTGATTGTAGCCAGAGAAACCATCGATCATGGACATCCTGGATGCTCCTGTTACCCTCTGCAGAATATGTTCCATCTTTGGTAAGGGGTAGTTATCCTTTCGCGAGCTCCTGTTCAGGTTTCTGAAGTCTACACAGAGTCTGATTCTCCATTCTTTTTCCTTACTGGTACCAAGTTGGCCACCCACTCTGAATATCTCAGTGGTACAATGATCTGAGCTTGAAGCAACTTCTTCACTTCTCTCTCCATGATAGGCAGCAACATAGGATTGATCTGTCTAAGCTTCTGCCTAAATGGCTTTGCCTCCCCTTTTAACGGGATTTTATGTTCAATGACAGAAGCGTCATATGTTTTGAGGTCTTCGTAGGTCCAGGCGAAAACATCAGCAAATTCCCTCAAAAGTCCAATGTACCCAGACCTCTGCTCCTTCGTCAGACTTCTTGACAATTTGACAAACTTGGGCTGACTCTCGGTGCCAATGTTGCACTGAATAGTACCAACGTCATCCTTCGAGACTTCCCCTTTTAATGACACATCATTTCTATCAAAAAGCCTTTCCAAAGAAACCAGTCCCCTTGGAATGTGGTTGCTGGGGAGCTGCACAATGTCATGCTTTGCTATTTTACTCAGCAACTTACCCCCATCAAGCCCTTCCTCAGAGACAGAATCTCGGTCGATATGCATCTCTGAAAATTCTTCGACAGTCTCCAAGAATTTCTTAATCTCGAGATCATCCTCGAATACCTTCCAATGTTTGACGTTGTCAGGTATGGAGGGCTTGTATTTCACTTCCACATCATATTTGAATTTGGGCGGCAAGGGTACTTTGAAATTGCCTGCTGATGTATCCTAGGAATCTGCCACTGTGTTCTTCTCTCTTGGGACAAAAGAAATGTTGAATGCCAAGAAGAAACTGTCAACTAGGTCCCACACCTCATTTCTGTAGCTTCTGAGTCGAGGGTGCTTAGCTTGATAAGCGTTTCTGATCTGTTGGACCACCAACTCTGCATCACCGAACACTGCTACCTCCTGAATTCCCATTTCCCTCGCAGCTCTTAATCCCAGAACAAGAGCTTCATACGCTGCCACATTGTTAGTAGCTTCAAATTTTAGTTTGTACGACAGAGATATGGTTTCCTGAGCAGGTGATACAAAAAATACCCCAGCACCAGCACCTTCCCTGGAAGAGGCTCCATCAAAGAACATTTTCCAGACGGGGGTGATGGAGAGAGGAGACTTATGGGCAGTGGTGGGTTGCTTTCTGAGCTTAAGAGGGGGCTCGGGAGCATGGGTGAGCTGTAGTAAACTAGAACCTAAATCAGTGTCTAGGGCAAAAATGGGTTGGTTAGTAGGGTTGGCTTCATCACTGATTATATAGGCCAGTTGGGCTTCCCTGTATAGCCTCCTATGTTCTCCTCCAAACACTGGGATAGTAGCATATGTGAGGTCCATCTGCAAAGTTCCCCCCAGTCTTTTTATCCAAGATCTTGATAATAACATGCCGAACTTGGTGGGACATCGACCACTACAATATCCATGACCACACTTTTCATGGGCAATTGAAACAAGGTCACGACCAGGTCTTTGATGACTCCTAGACATTGAACTTTTCTGGAATCAAAGGAATAAAGGTCATGATAGGCTCGGGTGACTTCTAGTCCTAATTCTTCCATGACAGTTTTGGGCATGAGGTTGTGAGAAGCCCCTGAATCCATCAAGCAATTGTGCAGTACCTTGTCATGTATGTTCAAGGAAGTGTAGAAAGGAGGGGATGAGTCATTCCTGTCTTCTACCATAGGACCTAGAATGACTGCAGGCTTTTCATCTTGTAAATTGATGGAGTCTGTGGGAAGGCATGAGACCTCAGATTGTAAAAGCTTAGAGAAACGTTTCTTGAACCCTTCATGTTTAATCAATTCGGTCAGTGGCACAAGGATCCTGATCTTTTGAATTTCATGCTCGAAATTAAAAGAAGATGTAAGCTTTGGGATTTCTCTTATTTCGGGAACATGACTTTGGACTATGGGAGAGAGGGGTTGGTGCTTCTTACCTTTGTGACTGTCTGCTACTTCATTAGCAGGTTTCTCGGTTCTAGTGGACTGCTCAGGGACATCAGGTGCTATTGTCTTTTTCTTAGACCTCAGATCATACCTGCCTTGGGTGCCACTAATCTTGTCCCCCTTAATCAATTCATTTAGTTGACTGTCCATGAGAGACTCCTCGTATGCGGATTGAGTAAGATGAGGAAAAGGAGGAGTGTCTCTGAAGCAATGGATTTTAGGATCAAGCTCATCTGTTTCCTCTTCTTCCCCTTCAACCACAAAATTGTTTTGGAAAGGGGCTTGAATCTTCTGGTCTTCTCTGTCTCTTCCCCTCTCCCTTTGCACAGTCGGGGAATTAATATTGTTTGGCCTCCTGAAACCTCATTTGTTTTCGGCGTTTTGGGGGCCCTTGTATGCTTGCCTCCCCTCCACCTTCATTCTCTCTATCTCTGCAGACAGAGACTTCACCATCCTGGTCAGCTCATCCACTTGAGGGTGGGGCACCGATGGGCCAGAAGTTGAGGCTTCAGGTCTTCCCTTTCTTCTGTCTGCGTCGGCCTTGTTCCTCAGTCTGTCAGCTGCTAATACATTGGATTCCACTTCTATGGCCGCATCTTGCATTTGAGCCAAGGAAGTGGCTCTTTTTTCTCTCAATAAAAGATAGAAATCGGGGCCAAACGCACTAGCATAAGAAATCTTGGCTGAGGCTTCTGAGGGTTCTATTTCGGCAAAATTTTTATTATACATCTTATTGAATCTTTTGGAGAAGTCGGAGACAGACTCTCCTTCCATCTTCTTCAAAGACCCAAACTCTGTCATGTAATACATAAAATCCTTCCTATCTCCCCACTGCCTCAGGAAAACATCTATCTAGGGCTTCGATCCCAACAATAGATCCGGGGGGCCAATCCTCTAAACCATTTTCTCACCTCACCATCGAGGCTCTGGACGAAGACTCTCATCCAGACATCTTCATTTTCAACGTTCAGGTTGTCTGCATAACTGTAAAAAGTAGCCAGGTGCTCCTCCGCAGTTATGTCCCCTTCCCCAGTGAACTTGGGCATATACTTCAAGTAATCTCTAGCAGGGAGAGGATTCATAGGATGAGGTAGGATTAAGGGAGCGTATTTGGCAGCGACTATGGCGTCCATTCTATTTAGAGGGGGATTAGCTCCAGCCATAGGAATATTGGGTGGAGGAGGACTTGGAGGAGAAGGAGTTCGTGAGGGGGCTACTGGGAATGAGTCTCGAAGTGGAATGGGAAACAGAAGGGGATTTAAGGAGAAGGCTAACGGGCTTAAGTCGGCTGGTGCTCCTCTTTGTGCAGGAGTGGTGAAGATAGGAGTGGGAAAATCTTCTGTGGTCCTGGGTCTACACCAAGGTACAACTTCAGAGGAGAGGGGAGTGACAAGGGTTTCTCCCTCCAATCCCAGACTAGTAGGGGAAAACTCAGCAGGAACACTCCCGAAATTCAGGAAACGGGAAACCTTAGACGGAGGTTTGTTAAGAAACTGAGGAGGAGAAAATGGAGTTCCTACAGAAGGAGATGGCGGATTACCTGGTTCGACGGTGGAAGCTTCTTCTTCGGAAGCCTTTCCTTTTCTGAGAACCACCTCTGGATCAGCTTCGGGTGTAGCTAGAGGCAGCTGTGGATGCGACTGCGTGTGCCTACCTCTGAAAGCCACAATTAACTCGGCAGGTTCGCCGCAGTGGAGTTGTCACAATGGAGTCGCCAGGTGCATAGTAGCAATCTTCAAAGGCTTTGATACCTGATGCACCTTCAGAATCAGAGGCTCAATGTCGTTCAATCCCGGGGAAAATTTTCAATTTCGTCCCCGACAACGACGCCAGAAATGTTAGCGTCAGAGGTCACTCCTGGATTGCTTGCAGGAGCAGAGCCCGACGCCCATCAGTTTTATGTCACGATTTGCTTAATGGGGTGATTGGATGGGTAAAGACTCAGGAAAGTATAGCTTTAACTTAGGAAACCGGCCCTGGTATTTAGAAAGCAAGGGAGGTCTTGATCCAACTTCTGTCAGTAAGTGGATTAAAGGGTGGTAGATGGAAGACTTGTGAGAAGGGTGAGCAAGACTGCCTCGGGCGACAGGCCTTCAGAGGCTTGAGGGCGAAAAACTCAGAAGCCAAGATCCTCTTGATCCAGAGCTTCAAGGAGCTGAGGGGTGACTCGACTGAATCCTTCAATTCCAAGTCGTTTCAGCGCTGAGAAAATCACAGGAACCGATTAGAAACAATGCAACTGTTACAGTGATCCAACCTACATCATCCTATAACAGCTACAACTCAACTGGATCCTCTAATTCCGAGCTGTTCTAACACAGTAAACAAAGAGATGGAAAAGAAGCTGACATCCATAAAGTAAGAAGTCTCAAATGCCTTGCACATTAACCAGAGCGACCAACGCTTCATCAAAACTTTACAATCGGGAGCCTTGCTCAACCATCCATCCCTTACAAAATACAAAGACTCGGTTTATATACTCAGAGAAAATCGCCTAACGTCGGTGTCCTCAGTCATCCGAGGCTTGGTGTCCCTTCAACCAAATTCGGGCGAGAATTCTTTGTCAGACGTCACCTTAACTGCGCGTGGCTCCTGCAAGGGGAGTAGCTGAGCCATTAAGTGCCGAGCTAGCGTGTGCAGACCTCCTCCGCCTAGTTGAGAACTCGGCATGGCTTCTTTGGAAAAATGGGTACACAGGACCCTCTCGAGCAGACCGCTCGCTAGGCCTTCCATACTTCACACTTAATGAATGAGGAGAGGTTTCAACCACCCCTTCTTGTCTTCATTTACTCCAAGCGAAGACCAGGATTGAGGTTGGGTCCGATGGCAACTGGAGGTCGGGACGGGCCTCTCTGTGACTGAAACCCGACACCTTTGGCCCCCCCTTTGTGCAACTCCTTTCTTTCTCGAGTGATCATGGGCTGTGACCCTGTGCTTATTCCCAAGGCGCTTTCGGCGTTCGCGAATAGGAAGGGGTTGATCCCTGCTTCTTGAAATCGCGGTGAGCGAAACGTCGAGACAACTTAATCTGGCGCCACGCACCCCTCTAGATTTGACGGTTCCGAACTCTCCCGACGATGCTGTGGGCCCCAGGTCCTGGACGCTCTCGTCACTTCGCGCATCGGGGATGTGAGGGAGCTGCTCCTTGCGCTTCGAAATCGCGATGGGCGAAAAGGTGGGGAGCCTAATTGCGCACCAGGTGTCCCCTTTAGATGGACGACTGAGACTGCTCCTCGATATTGTGGGCCCGCCTTTGGGCGCTCTTGGCACTTCGGGGTTCTGGGTTTCGAAATGTACAACGACATAAAACCTTCACCCCTTGAACTTGCGACTGCCGAAAAGCCGACGCGACTGGATTTCGCGCCACGCGTCCTTTGGATGGACGACTGCTATTCTTCCTTGCATACAATATGGGTGCGATCTATTTGCTCTAATCTCGGCGCAAATCTGCTATCCGTGATTTCCCGCTGATCGCCGATCTGCTCTTATGAAAGGATCTGGACTGTCGACAACATAATTTCGCCCGCTTACTTGCCAGGAAACCCGAAAAACGAGATTTTCCCGTGTCGCGCTCGAGCGCTTCTTGTACAACTTGCAGACCTGATCGCTCTTGTGCTTCGGACGAGAAATGTTACTAACAGACCGTACTTTTGACAGTTGAAGCACTGTATTTCTGAAATGTCTTTTCTTTGTTTTGTCTTCCTTCTTGAATCGAACTTTCTTTTGTCTTTGAAGTTCTTGAATCTTGCTGTGAAGGCTTGATCATCGTACTTCTTTTGAGGTTTCTCTTTTGCATTGATCCTTGATTCTTCTTGAGCGCAGCAGGTCCAAAGTTCTTCAAATGTCGGGTACTCCTTCCTTGTGTTCATGCTTGCGGCAAATGCATCCCATGTCTTGGGAAGACCATTGAGTACTATGTTCACCAATTCCTTTT
>JZKD02S1883250.1:55970-75571 GCA_000966675.3 Picea glauca
TGAAGTTAGATGCTCCATCTAGCTTGTTTTCAGACTTCATAGAGTTCGTCATGGCTTGCTTGACTTGGTCAAACCCTAGATTTGACCAGAAATCCAAACTTCACGTCTTGGTCTTCTAAGAGTACCAGGAGATGCGCTGGGCTAGGGCGCACTGATCTATCCGAAGATTAGGTCAATCTTGTCACTTAAGGTGCCTCAACAAGAGGTTTAGGGTTTCTGCAACTGCTTTTGCTGGTAACCCTAGCTGCAGTGCTTTTGGAAACTGCTCCTGCTAGTAACCCTAGCAGCAGTACCTCAACGAGCTCAATATCTAGTGGCTATGTTTTCTTCCAGCGTTTTAGGCTGATTGAAGGTGTGTGGGCCCTTAACCTGTTAGAATATAGAAGATGGTGTGCTCGTTTTACCATTGACGATACTTTCGTCACCCAACCATAGGCCGAAGCCTCTCTCCGAGCACCTTAACCTTGATTGAGAATTCCTCTGGAAGCAAACCCTAGGCTAGATAGCCAAACAAAGAGTCACGCATCAATCCCCAAGGATAGCGCATCACAAAAGACTGATCAGATGTTCCAAACCCTAGCCAAGAGATATTCAAGCCAATATTAAGAACTAGCTACTGCTGTAGCTGTACGTGCAACACTCCTCCAAACCTGCACACCAAACTCCAACTGCAGTGCGCACCAACTGGGAAACTGCAATTCTGAGACGCTGCAAATGAGAACTGGCGCCCTGTATTTATAGTAATCCTGCCAGTTTTGTTGGGGCCGACTTCTCCTTCTGGGTATGTGTCTGTTCAGTATATTATTATTATTTCTGGCCGACTTCTTCTCTTGGAGGCTAATAGCCTAATATAAATTATCTTCTTGAGCCGACAAGGCTTCTAGGGTTATTAGCCAACTCATTAGGGTTTCTCTTGCTTCCCGGAGTCTTCTATTCTCGTCAGGTTCACATGTGGGGGTAAATACCTCCCACAGCTACCATAATATTAACAAAAGTGTTGCATTTCATTGTCATTTTAGTGCATTTTCTGAAGGATATTTTGCAGCTGTCATATGTTTATCATTGCTGCTGTTATAATTCTTTGCTACAGCCATCTTATAGCAGCAAATTTTCTGCATACTTGAATGTTAATGCTAGCTAAGCACTTCAGATTTTTTTTTCTTGACAAGCTATTATCATCTTTAGTCACAAATGCTATATTTTCATTGTCTTTTAGAGCATTTCGCAAGAACATTTCTTGCAGCTGTTACACATTACTAGTTTGTGTTATATATTTATTATTTGCTCATTGCTGCACATATTTACTAGCTAGCACCTATTTTCACAAGTTTATTGTCTTATTGAAGCGCCAATATCATTTGTGTTTGTAACCGCCATATTATTCACTTGTTGCTTTGGTTAAGGGCAGGTACATCTTACTGTTACATCTGCTTCATCTCTTAAGACATAACTTAGTGATTTCACCTGACTTGAGTGACCAGTGAGGGGGGTAAACTCTATCTTCGCTTCATTTCACCAGCCCTTTAGGTCACTAGGGACGTCTCCCTTGGGGTAGTCTTATCCTACTCCTAAACAGAAAGGGGTTTCCTATTAAGGTGACAGTGATAGGTGACCCCCTTGTTACGCCAATCTTGCTTCACTTGCCTTGGGCTTTGGGCAAGTACAGATTGCGCGATAACACACATCATGTGGTTCCAAGTGGCAGCAAACCCCAACATCTTCATCAAACCCTAGCATGACGTCATCATCCAAAGGCCCAACGTCCAAGGTGTAAAGGATGGCGTTCAAGGTGGAGGGTTTATGTCATCTTTGCATGTCATCCAACCATTTACCAGTGCAACGTCCTCCATCCAATGCATGATAGTCTCTGGGGTGTAGAGCCCAGGGTGTGGGCTTTCTGCCCATCTTTGTGCCACCATAGCCATATCTGGCAACTACAAGCCCATATGTCCATCATCCAAGGTCCAAAAGATGTGAGAGCTTGTATGCCCCCATCACACATCCAACATAAGGACCATGTACAACACCCGCTCCTGGTGACAAACCAATGTGATGAAAATCACAATGTAGAACCTTATACAATATGAGGTGTAACAAGGAACATTTGGAGCGCTCTTTCATAGTTGCAAACCAATACATCAAACTTAACACCACAATACAAAGATATAGCAAAATACAAAGGGCACTCCAATATCAACCCAAGGTACGTCAATAATCAACCATTGGAGATCACACTATGCTTTGGGGGAAACAATAACAATACCCCTTTGTCCATCAAGTGCCATCCTGTATTTGCTGCAAGTCTCTAGCATACGTGATAATAACCACAAGTGCAATTGACTTGTGATGAAAATCATGGTTATCGTGATGGAAATTATGAGTGTAGGAGCTCATGTAGAATGTGAGGTAACAGGATGCAATCAGAGTTGACTATCCATTCACTCTTAGAAGTATATGCATGCAAGGTTTGAGAAGTACTAACAAAAAACCTATAGTTATCTTCCTTACCTTCTGAAGTTTGGTTATATAGGTTGGTCGATCTTTCAGTCGACACGTCTCCTTCAAGCTTCTTCACTTTCTCTAGGTCCTCAATCTTCTGATAACAAGCCTTCTCTATATGTCCCTATTTCTCGCAATAGCTTTAGGTCTTCTTTCTACCTTTCCTAGTCGAATTTTGATCACCATGCTTCTTCTTATCAGTCTAGTTGACATGGTTGTGTTCCTTCTCTTGTCAACATTCTTTATCTATAATTCTTTCAACCATTGCCCTTCATTGAATATGCCTATTGCTTGACCTCAAGTTTCCCTTAATCATGAAATTTCTCTTGTTCCCTAATTAGTAAACCACAAAAACAGTTAAAGGTATAATCCTTACCATCATCTTTCTTGAAGGTCCAACTAGCACAGAATGTCAAACATAACACATCATACAGTGTTTCAGATTCATCAGAATTAGTTCTACGAGTTGACTATCGTTCTTTGGAAAATCGTTTGCATATTTAGCTAATTTCAATTGAAGTTCCATCACACAGGCTACATAGTCTTCAATTCTTTCAAAGGAGAGAGGATCTAGAGAGATCAACTCTTTCTCAATTTGCTCAACATGACTTCTATCTGTTTTATTAAACAGTCTTCAGCTTCTTCTAGACAACATTCGGGCAGATGATTCCCGTTATATGATGTTTTTTATTACCTGGTGGGTGGGGGTTGGGGGCTTGAAAACAAAAAATGTTGTTTTTGTGTTAATTCAGGGTAGCAGAGTGGTAACACTCAATAACTCTATGTTTATGAGTGACTATTGTTTATGTTCCATCAAAATGTTGAAGTGACTTGTGACCAATGCAATGTATTATTAAATGTTGATGTTAGAGGTTAGTGGTCAAACGACCTAACCAAGGGTGCTAGAAATATGTCATCTATGGTGATTCACCATGTGAGTGCTGTACTGTTACATTCTCATTCACACACACACACACACACACACACACACTACTAATTCTCTGTTTTATATCCATACACTCTCCACTACAGCAGTAATCCAAAAAGGTATTCGGAGGAAGTTCTGATTTGTTACAACATCTTGGATATCTTTTCTACCCTGCTTATTCTTATTCTTGAGAGTAAATTTTTTTCATCCTGTTATAAATTGTTCTGTGTCTATGCATACGTTTGCAGTTTGAACCGGAAACATCAAGTGCAATGGGATTTGGTTTTCGATGTGGGTTTCTAGGACTGTTGCATATGGAAATTGTTCAGGTATCTTGATGCAATTGTTGTCTTCTTTCAAGCTGATGCTCAGAATCCTTTCTTGCAATTGCAATAAAATCCAAGAAATATGAAATATATGCTGGGCAGGAAAGGCTGGAAAGGGAGTATAACTTGAACTTGATAACTACAGCACCAAGTGTGGTCTACAGGATCCGGTGCACGAATGGGGAAACGGTAAAGTCTTACAGAACCTCTTTTTGCAGTTTTTTATATTGTATCTGTGATCCATATCTCAAATTTGTTTTTGCTCCCTTTTTCAGTAAGTATTTCTATACCTTAGGTCGAATTTGTTTTCCTAAATCAAGGCTATATAGTTTCAAAGTAAAGAGGTCAGGTAGTTGCAAAGTTCTTGCAAAAAGGTAGAGGTTTTTGCTACTATAGGCTCCATTGATAGACTTAGCATAATTTAGTGGTCATATCATTATGCTTATTAGATATTAGTAGTAGATAATAAAATGACTTTAGAAATAAATGTAATAAGGTCACATGTCACATTTATATCAGTGTTGATAACATTGGCATCGGCAAAAAATCGACGTGGGTCTAGAAAACATCTTCTCGGAAACATTGGCAAAAATTGCAAACCGCGGCAAACATTAAAAAATAACAAAATATATTCATTTTTTTCAAAATTTTAAACATATAAAACAACAACAACATTAGATAAACACATTGGCACATAAATATGGAGAAAGCACTGATATTTTAAATCCATCTAAGGTCTTTTACATCAAATATGATCTTGATAAGAGCTTAATAAACTTAATATGATCCATCAAATGACTCAGAGCCCTACAAATGACCTAGTCACATATTTAAGACATATGTTGGGCTTATTTTGGCACAATAATTTTTCAATTAGTAGTTGAAACTTGAATTAGTCTAACAACAACAAAGTTTTTTTGAATTAGTCTAACAACAACAAAGCTTTTTCATACATTAATTTGTTCATCTAAGAAATTTATTATTTGGATGTACCCCAGGTGCTAGTGATACTTTCGGTTACAACTTACCATTACATTTCCTTCTCTTCAATAATACAATATGCTTATTCATATTGCACAAATAATCTTAAAAGCATACATGCTACTTCCGTTATTTCCTTGACATGAATATCTGGCTGCTTTTTAATGTTGATGTGATTTTTAACTGAAAAAATGTGTGCTCCTATTTTTCTTGGCCACGTTTTCATGGAGTTCAGGTTGAATGTTCCAATCCATCTGCATTACCAGAGGCTGGAAAGAGACAGTCAATTGAGGAACCATATGTCAAGGTTGTTGCCTCTTAGATATATGGAATTCTGTTCATTATCTGTAAACTTTTGATTTCAAATGTTTTCGTTTTCATCTTTACTGATATTTTCTTTCATATAATCTGAATGTTAACGTTCATTTTTTGCAAAGTTTTCTGATACATACCATATGGTTGCTATTTTTAGCTTGAATTGTTCACACCTAAGGAATATATTGGTACTCTTATGGAGCTTGCTCAGGAAAGGCGAGGTGAATTTAAAGAGATGAAGTACTTGAACGAAAATAGAGCTTCAATTGTCTATGAATTACCACTAGCAGAGGTATTCGAATCTCAATACCATTCCAAATGTCAATTTATCTTATACGAAAAACATGGTTTAGGTGGGTTATTTTCATTCACATATATTGGTTGTATGTTCTAGGTTTCGTCTCAATAATGTGTATTATTATCCTAACAATATGTTGCCTTGTTCATTAGATGGTGGGAGATTTCTTTGACCAGCTTAAGTCCAGAAGCAAAGGTTATGCTAGTATGGAGTATTCGCTGGTTGGGTAAGTATCTACTGATGGCTAATGATACCTTCTCTATGTATTAGTTTCTAGTAAACCTCATACCCATTATAGGACTGAGTGTTGCTGGTGTGCATGACCCATTCCCTACCCCCTTTATAGATGAGGTGCTGGAGAATCTGGGACAATCCTCTAGCCACAAATTTTGCTTTGTACTTGTCTATGCTGCCACTTACAACATGCTTGATCTTGTAGATCCACTTGGAAGTCACAACTGACTTCCCTTCTGGTCTCAAAACCACTTTCTACATATCGTCCTTCATGATGGTCTGGTACTCTTCCATCATGGCATCCTTCCACACTTGCTGCTTAGCAGCTTCTTCGAAAGTGGTAGATTTTGAATAAATGATCTTCCTCATCAGTGCCATGTAGCTAGAAACTTGTGTGGTCTCTTTCTCTCTCTGGAACTGAGGAAAAATTCATATCCCAGTCCTTCTGACTGTCTGCCTCCTTTGTCACTGTAGCAAGGTCTGCTGAAACAAGGGACTCCTCCCAGGTGATCTCATATCTCCTAGAAGCCTCTGAAGCTACGATCTAGCCTCCTCAACTCATGGCATCTGTCTGTCCGTCCTGGAAGACGTCTATCTCTCCCACTTGAATCTGAGAGGGAACATTCTCTGAATGATCTGGTCTTCCTCTGAGTCAACTGACTCTCTCTAAGATCATGCTTACTTTGAGTATGCATTCTCCCTCCGGAGCTTGACTCTCTTTGAGTCTATATAATCTTCGGAGCCATCTGCTCCCTCTGCATGTGCTGACCTCCTCTGAATTCTGATCTCCTATGAATTGTCTTGGGGCGGCTGCTCTTCCCTACTGGATTGTGAGGGCTGACTCCCTTTGAGATCTAGTTCCTTCTGAGATGATACAGGTGGAGCCATCTGTTCCTCCTCATGATATGGCTCATCAATGCCATATATCTGCAAGGTATCACAGGACCATGCTGGTCTCTTCCTGGTCACTACAACAATTCTTGGTAGGCCCTTCTGGCTCTACTGACTCTTCCCGATGATCTGAAGAGTGATCAACTGAACTAGAGGGATTTATACGGTCATCCTTCGGAGCCGTCTTCTCCTCACAATCAATCTCCATATGAGATACTCTGTATCCCACAAAAGTACCCTTCTTTCCAGAAGGTTCTAACTTCGTCCTCTTCTCCTTCATTACATGGATGTGTATGGTCATGTACACAACTCTATGTCTGGATAGTTTGCTCCATGTCTCAGCTAGAGACCATCTAATATGTTGTCTCCTGCAACCGTCATTATAGCTCCCTCTCAGAGCTATCACTTGTGACCTGCCCAAAACAAGAGCAACAACAGACAAGAATAATACTCTTATAATAAGAACAATAATAAAACAAGAACAAGAACAATCGTCACAGTAGCTCCTTTTCAGAGCTATCACTTGTGACCTGCCTAGAACAAGAGCCAAAACAAAAATACAATAACAAGAAATAAGAACAACACTCTTCCAGTGTTGTGACCAATGATTCCTACATGGTAACTTGCCCAGAACAAGAAACAAGAACAACAACATCTCCATGGTAACCTCCATGGAATTTACAAGATAACCTGCCTGGAACAAGGTCAACAACCAAGAACATCTCCTAGAGAAGATCAATTTACCTTGTAAACAAGTGCATCATTAATACTGAACAATGACCTTTAACTGATATGATCATCATACCAACAATATTCAAGTGTTATTAAACATTTGATAGCAATAGCAGTAATAGAATTCTAAAGACTGCTATTCTAGTTGCAACACTTACATAGGCTGCAGTAGTATAAAATATCAAACCTGATATGCAAACCTGGAGTCTAGCTGCTGCTGTCCCATTTGATTTGTTCTATATTGTAGGAGACATTATCACTGCTGCCTCCAACTCTTGGGCTTCCTCTGAGTGCACTGTTAAAATTAATTCAGAAACTCACTATATTATACTCAGATTTCAGTCTTCAATTAAGTCTCAACAGTCAAGCATGAAAACCCAATACTAACTGCATTTAATGACCAGAAACACTGAATAATATAGATCTGGAACTAAATCAGCAGCGTAATCATTTACTAACAGTAGACAAAATACACTTTTGGCACCATAAAAAATCTGGGCAAAACCCCAAGAAGAATAACACAGGGAAAGAGTGACAAATTAAGGATATTTCTTTATTAAGCTTCAGAGAAAGATACTGAGATAACAACAGCCATTTACAGCAAGAATATAACAGAACCCAACTCAGAAAATGTGCCTCTTCTACACTTAGAAAACTGTGCCAAAGAATCTAGAAATCTGTGCCAAGTCTCTGCCTATGAAACTACATCAAATTTCTGTTTTAATGCTGAACTGTACAGCCTGTACTTCAGTAATATCTTTCTTGAACTATGTGCATGGTTTTCTGTACCAGAAGTAAAGGAAAATACAGATTCTAAACCAGCATTTTTCCTTGAAATCAGAGCCACAATTTCAGTGCATACCTCAGCTTTACAGTCTAGCAAATCTGTACAGTACGGACTTCTTTAGCTGCCGTATGGTCCTGTTCAATATCAGCCGCAAGTGTATTGGGATGCGTGTCCACTTCCTCTCCTGAAAGATGCGCCTCCGCTGCCTGCTGTTCTTCTTCTTTCTCCACGCTCAAAGATCTCTTGGGATGTGTGACCCTTTACCTCCCACTCCTCTCTCCTCAAAGTGTGCACCCTCCTTCTCCACTAATGCTGTCTTTATGCATTTCTGAAATGTAACAGCCCTAAACCTTGGTCTTCCAATGAGATTGACGGTCAAGATTAAATCTTTCCCTCATGAGATCAACGGTCACGACTTAATCATCCATTAAGCTCACTTAAGTCACTAAAGTGACCCATAACATCATAAAGTCACTTTTACATCAAAAACTTAAAAGACCCAACTTTATAAAATCACTTTATAAAGTTACTTTATAAAAACTCATTATAAAGTCACTAGGGAGAAAGTGTGCTCGGTCACTTCCGCATGCTGAGCGCCACCAATGGAGAAGTACCTCCGAGCTACCAAATTCTAACACTCCCTCTTAGCGAGAGAGGTACTTTTGGTACCACCACCAGAATCTGTCTCCATCTCATCCCCCATAGTTGGTCCCCCTGTACTAGAAGTCTCTACTCCTTCTAAACAGGAAGCCACTACTCCCACTACACTGGAAGCCTCTGCTGCTACCTCTGCTGTTTGACGAATTGAAGACATGCTCCTAGGAGACTGCACACTCTCCTGAGCATCCTACTATGTCCACTCATGCCTATTGAGTCCTTTGAGAGTCCCGGAAGAGGACTAAGTCCTCGGTATCAACTCTGTCTCCTGTGCAGCCTGCCCACTCTCCGACACAGAATCTGAGTTCAAAAATCCACTGGACCCCAACATAGGTCGACCCAACAACCTGTACAAACCCTCATACTCGACACCAAGCATCACTGCTGTGTCAACAATTGCTCCCATAGGATATTAAAACGCATGTCCACCATAGAAGACAACTCCAAATCTACTCTCATCCAAAGCTGACACTGAGAGCAAATTAACAGTCAACTCTGGAATATACAACGACAACCTCTAGAAAACCTCCTGACTCTAGTTGGAATCTCACCTTTCCAACCCCCTTTACTGCAAGTTGTGGGCCGACTCCACAATTCACTTTGTAGTTTGAGTCTATCTCTATAAGATCGAGGAAAACTGACCTCAACCCAGTCATGTGCCGTGAAGCTCCACTATCCACAAACCACAACTCAATGTCCTTGAACACTAGCCAACCTTTGCCCACGGGACCAGTCATGAGAGAGAACTCCTTCTCATATCTCTCAGCAAACTCTGCAATCTCTGCTGATGCTGACACCTCTGGTTCCGACTTCTTCTTTTTCTTGTTCAGACACTGACTAACGTAGTGGCCAGTCTTGTGACATGCAAAGCATCTCACCTTGGTTATGTCCTTCTTCTTCTCATTGCTCTTTACCACAAGAGCAACGTTATTGTCGTCTGAACCATCCATTACCTTTTCTTGAGACCCCTCTCAGATATCCTCCTGCGTAAAATCGTCCCACAATCTGGTCCAGTTAGGGAGCTTCTCTCTCCCCACTACACACTTCACGAAAACCTCCCACTCCTTGGTGAATCCTTTGAGGGCTATCTGCACCAACTCTGAGTTAGGAATAACTTTTCCAACAGCTGCCAAATCGTCCTTCACCTGTGCAACCCGGGTGAGGTAGGTGGCCACACTCTCTCCTTTGGCCATCCTAGCACTATGGAGCTTGTCTCGGAGAGCAATTTTTTGGTTCTCGTTCTTTGCCTCATACAAACTTTTCAGTGCATCCCACATTTCTTTGGCCGTCTTCTTCTTAGCCAAGTGTGGAATAAGGTGGTCTTTGACCCCGCCCAAGATGATTCTCTGAGTCTTGGCTTCCTTCACCTCATGAACATCAAGAGCTATGGGATTTGAAGCAGGTACATTCACAATGGTGTTCGCAAACGACCATAATTTGTTCTCCTTGAGAACACTGTTGATTCTAACCTTCCACTGCAGGTAGTTGGAGATCCCCTCCAACCTATTCTCAAACTTGATGCTGGAAGTCATCTTTGTCCACCCGACAAAGATTCTCTTCTCCCTTCTTCAAGCAAATGCCCTAGCAAATCACTTGCTGTCTCAAGTGCCAAAGCTGCCCACTGAACTTCAGAGCACCTGCTTTGATACCATGTTAAAATTAGTTCAGAAACTCACTATATTATACTTAGATTTTAGTCTTCAATTAAGTCTCAATAGTCAAGCATGAAAACCCAATACTAGCTACATTTAATGAGCAAAAACACTGAATAATATAGATCTGGAACTAAATCAGCAGGGGAATCATTTATTAACAGTAGACAAAATACACTTTTGGCACTGTTATCCCCTAGCCTAGGGATAATTAAGGAGATTATGTCTCAAGGCCCATAGGTTCTAGACATGGAGTACCGAGAGCCATATTGACTTAAGCTTGGCCTCGGAGGGCCCATCTTTCTTCTTCAGTGCCTCCACCTTGTCAAGAGCAGCAACATCCATCCCATCGGCCTGGTTCTTCAACAACAGTGGGTCTTGCTCCATGAGGTAATGAGTCCGGGTATCATGGTATGTGTCACTCTGATTCTCAAAACATTTGAATATGTGCATTTAATTCTTTTTACTTCTAACGTGTGTTTGGACCTTATGCCTTTCCACTTGTCCACATCTGGGGGGAATGACATGATGCCCTAGCAAGTTGGTTCCCATAGGGTTTGAGTTGCCACTGGGTGGGTTCATGAAAGGTCATCGTCCATTCCCACCATACTTATCACTTTTCATCTTTTTCCCTCTCATCCATCCCCTACACTGGTTTGGGAATTGGGTTTGTCAAGCTAGCAAAGGGTTGTACCTTACCTTGTGGGAAGAAGGGGCTAAAGGCCCAGAGGGTAAAAGTAGTTGGCAAAAGATAAAAGCCAAAAGAACAAAACCTTTAGATGCTTCGCCCATGGATCCCCGAGAAATCAATAAAAGGCTTCTTAACAAGAAATAAAGGGACCCATAAAATAATAAAATCAAGACCTAGTTGGAGGATGAGGGGTCTCATCACAAGGCATCCTATTAGGTCCATGAGCATGTAGCGGTATGACACTACCATTCCGCTGGTCACCACGTCAGGGTAGTGGCCCTTGGTGGTGTTGCCGTCCTAATACACATTTGCAAACGTGAGCTAAATCCGACTCACTTAGTGTGTCCTTGGAGGCACAATGCCTGGGTTCACAACCCACGCTGTCACTTTGACCAGGACCTCTTCCGTCTAGGCTCACTCCTAGGGAAGCCAAGGGGGGTAGTCCCTAGTTTCTAGATTAGTTTAAGAGTTAGGTTCTAGGAGTTGATTTTAATTATTTACAAGGTTTGGGGGATTCTAATCCTAAGATGCACAAGCAGTAATGCAAGGTGCAAGGGTTAACATGTGAAGCAAGCCTTTTCCTAGGGCAACTAAGACTAGTGCCTAAGATTGGGCAAGGGGTCAACTAAAGTTAAAGGGGGTTTCTTTACAAGTATAATTACAAGCTTACTTACAAAAGAATAATCAAACTCAAAATAGATACAAGATAGAATGCTAGATTACAACAACAAGCTAACCACTTTAATTATTTTGCGTTTGTGCAGGATATAAAGAGATTAAAGCATCATATAACATTTACAAGATTATCATCAACATATCACCACATCAACAAAGAAGATTTAAAGATTTAAGCACAAGTGTTATGAAGATGACTCACTCTTAGTTATTAAACCCTCAAGGTATTTATTAGATTAGGCCCAAGGTTGAGTTATTAAGCTTTCTTAAGATTATTAAGTTTTATTAAGCTTTCACTAAAGCCTCCTCCCCTTATTGCCAAATCACTGCTGGATGCTCAAGATAGTATAGCAACGAGGCTAACCCTAGCTTTCACAGTCAGTCCTAAGACACGAGTACTCTCGGAGAGGACACATCCTGTGCGCCGTGAGACAGTCCCTTGCCTACACCCTCCGTTGCATTCCTCAAGTCCCATTTTAGATGGTGAAGATGGTGGTCTAAGGTACCCTAAAGAGTCTATTAAGTTATTATATGAATTAGGTAGACTTCTAGGAGTGTTTTAGAGTGTTTTAAGAGTTTTATGACACTTTTAAAATGTGATTTAGTGACTTGGCCGAAACTCACTTCAGCCTTAAAGATATGTTGATTAAGTTTATGAGATTAAGAGCATTAACACATATATGCTATGTGAGAGCAAGTCACTTAGATGCACAAATAAATAGCTTGCAAAGTAAGAAATAAAACACAAGGGCAAAAACAACTTGCCTATCAATGGAAAAGAGATAACTCACACTTATGTTAAGTTCAAGAGTATTAAGTATGAGGAGGAAAAAGATTTAAGTGTGCCTACTTATCAACAGATAAATGAAGTTACTTAGAGCATATGGAAAATGGTTATGCAATAAAGAAGAACATCATCCACTTATTTAAGCAACTCAAACGTTAAGGATTATAGATCTAAGCATAGAACATAAAAATAAACACTTGTATTGAACTAAGCATGCATGAGATCTAGTTAAGTTGATTATGAGGCCCAATAGGCTTAAGCTAGAGAATTATTAAGTGTTAGATCTAAATCTAGAATATTTAGAGCATTAACCAATTAGATCATTAACCACAAATTGAAACCCTAACCCAACCTCTTGGGGTATTCCTCTCCCAAATAGGTAGGCAACTAATTAGCTTGCTTAACTTAGAAAATATTGAGAAAATGAAGGAGCAAGCAAGCAAAAGATATAACTAAGGAAAGAAAGAGGCAAACAAACCAAGCAAACGAGAAACAACTCCTACCCCACGTCCTAGGGTTTGGGAGATACCCTTTATCTCACAAACCCTCACGCCCTAGCTCAAAAAGAGCAAAAAACGTCAAATAAACAAGATCTAGGCTAGATCTAAACTACCCAAGAGCTCACACGTGGGAGGAGGCCATACCACCCCACATCCTAGGGTTTGGGAGATACCCTTTATCTCACAAACCTTCACGTCCTAGCTCAAAAAGAGCAAAAAACGTCAAATAAACAAGATCTAGGCTAGATCTAAACTACCCAAGAGCTCACACGTGGGAGGAGGCCGTACCACTCCTTCTTCCACAACTATGAGCCACTACAAGCAAGCAAGAAGGAGAAGAAATGACTAAAAATGCTTAAAAAATGAAGGAGGAGGCTGAGAAATAGCTACCAATCCCTTTGGGGGGTCGTTGAGTGTTGTGTGGATGCCTTTGGGTAGCCAAAACCCCTCTCAACCAGATCTGAACCTGCAAAAACCAGCAAGCTATGCTTGCTGGAAATGTTACACACAACAATATCAATGAAGAAAAACTTTTACTTTTTTAGGGCAATTTTTTTTTTGAAATTTTTTATGAAAAATTTATATTATGATGACCATAAGATTATATTATGCTATTTGAAATATGGATTGCAGAGAAATATAAGGAGAAAGAGCAATAGAAGGAGATTGCTTGGAGTGTATGAAAATCTCAAAGGGGGACTCTTCCAAGAGGCATCCCTAATGAAACCCTTGAAGTTCAACCTGCAAAACTTAACACAATAGCATGTATACAATGGATAATATGGAGGGTTAAACTAATAAAGTGAAATACTTGCACCCTATCTAGCTAACCACATATATAGATCTACAAGACTACTCTTTGCAAGATCTACTCTTTGGAAAGCTGATAGTGTCATGTATCAGGGCCTGGACTGGTTTGATGGTTAATTTGTACAAGCTGTTTTCTTGGACACCAATTACCTTGGCAAAATTTATATGAGAGTCTTTGTGCCATGCAAGAACTCTTCCTTCTGAGAAAGTAACCTTGTAGCCTTTGTCTTCCAAGGCATAAATGGAGACAAGGTTCCTCTTCATTCCGGGTACATATAGTACTTCTTTTAATTGAAGCTGCATATCTGAATCTAGTTGGAAGGTAGAAGTTCCAACCCTTCTCACATTATATCTGGCATCATCTCCAAGGACAACATGTAGATGTGTTGCTTTCTCAACAAAATTTGTTAGGTGATCTCTAAGACCGGTTACGTGCCTGGATGCACCAATGTCAATTAACCAAGTATTATCATTGGTAGGGACCATAACTGAGAGTGCTGAGATGTTGATGTCTTCATCTCCTTGAGGTCTTGTCTTTCTGGAACCGAGTTTGCTTGAACCATCAAGCTTGTCTTCCATCATGATTTTGCTCATTTTAATTTTGGATTCTTCACAAACCCTTGTCAACTAGTCTAGAAAACCTAACGGCTAGGCTAGGCTAGCACTTTTAGGTTTTGTTGGACTTATGACTGCCAACAATAAGCCTTTGAAGGATAGGATAACACTGGTGAGCTGAATAGCTCCTTCAAAGAGTTGCAGAAACCCAATTCTGAATTTTTCTGCAAAAGTTTTTCTTTCTGTGAAGGTATCTTCGAAAGATCTGACACTGGAACCAAAATTTTTGCATTTGAAATCCAATTACCTAAATCAACAGTTAGATCAGTAATTGGAGTAGTTAGAGGAGCAGTTACCTTGGGAAAGTTTGCATCCTAAAGCCCTAAAGTGCTAGCACTTTAGGATTTTAGCCCTAGACACTTGGTGTCTTGACTTAGTTAAAGTATTAAGAAGGGAGAAAAGGTTGCTAGAGCCCAAAAGTGCTTCCACTCTAGCAATCCTTCTCTTTAAGGCTTAAACCGTAAGGCCCTAATGTGCTAGCACCATAGAGTTTAAGCCCTACATCTTAATCTTTTCTATCTCAATCTTCAAGCTTTGTTGTGTATTGCTGTTGTAAAGACTCCATAGCCCTAAGGAACTAGTCTTTAAAGCTCTCTTGTGATGAAAGTGATCAACAAATTCTTTATTTTCAATCTCTCAAGCTACTTACTAACTTTACTAACACTAACTTGAGCTAATTTGATCGCACACTTGCTGCTGTTGCAAAAGTTTGCTACAGCCATCTAATTACTCTTTTATTTGCTGCATACATTGATCTAAAGGTGGCCTAACTTACCAGAAATTGCATATAACAATTGGATATTAATCTACTAAGTTTATGCTAAGTTTCCATTGTTAATTGTTGCATTTCTAAGGCATATTTATTGCTGCTGTTACAAACTTATACTTGCTGTTATAAACTGTTGTACTACTGCAAATTTGTACCAGCTATAGCAAATTATCATTGTCTAGTGTCTTATGGGGTTTTGATTGCATGTTTATACTTGGAAATCAATCATATATATGCTACAAGTGTTCTTGTTCCAGGAAGGTACTTAAACAACTCCATACCTCATCCATTTCACAAGCCTAGACTTATCATTAGGTGATCAAGAGAGGGGGCGGTAGGCTTGTCTAACAAACTTGCTACTTGATCCTTTGAGGTCACCGGTGAAGCCTCCCCTATGGTGGACATCCTCCATCACTAAAACATGGGGATTTCTTACTAAGGTGACAATGGTATGATTTCCTGTAGTTACGCAAGATTTGGTGATCTTGTGTTGGGCTTTGCACAACTACAAATCCTGTGATAACATGCTCAATGTTGCCTCAGCTGGTCATCTGGCTCTCGACACTCCATGTCTTCAACCTGTGGGACTTGAGACATCATCTCCTTAGCTACCCCTAGCCTGGGGGGGTAACAAGCTCGACATCACATTAGGTGACTAGAGGCATTGCTAGATCTGAGATGCATTTTTTATCATCATTCATTATATTTCGCTGCAAGGCATCATATGTAATCAGATCCTTCCTGACCCATTCCCTGTCATCACCATTTGACAATGCATTCTCTTCAGTGGCACGGACACTAGATGTCTCTTTAATACCTTGCTTGCATCGTTTTTATATGTTGTTGTCTTTGCAAAAAAATATCACCATGAGTAGGTAGCATGGCACCTGGTAATCAAGCAATTCAAAGTGCCTTCGCCACTTTGCGTGTAACACTTGTACATCTTCTCGTGCTCTAAGTAATGTCTCTTATGTCCGTGACTTCTTTCCTTTGTGCTTCCAAATGCATCCGATGTTCTCGACTGGTATGTAAAGGTTTTGCATCCTGGCTTTGAAAAAGGTGAGCAATCACCATTTTTTGGTCTGGTCAATCCGAAAAGAGCTGATTGTCTTAATCCTGGCTCTTTTGAATCGAGGAAAATTGATCTTATTTATTCTCTACAACTCTTTTATTGTGACCAAATTTACCATAAAAGAAAGCTCAAATGCTCCACTGCCCAACGCCAATGTGAATCACATTTCTGGCCAATATGTCAACTGCTCCCTATCTCTTCTATCAGAGTATGTGATGAAGGAATCTAAGCTGGTCTTACATCTCAAAACCTAAAAAAAATCTTCCAAGGCTTGCTAAGATACAATGTCCCTTATAATATTACTCCATGTCAGATCAGGGGGTAATAGGAGGTAAGGAAGCATATTCTTTCACTGATGGATTCTTAGGATACTGTCAGGTTAGAATTGTTGATTGATAGGCTATTTAATAGCCAACTTCAAAGCACAATTCCAGATCAATAGACTATTTAATAACTGTAACATATATATATATATATATATATATATATATATATATATATATATCATTAAATAATAATTAATAAGTAATAATTTGTAAGAATGAAAAGACATGACTATTCATGAAAAGGAACCCTTGCGTGGATATATATACAAGCCCTCACTCTCATTGTAATCATTCATCATATCTTAGATTCAATTATTTATTACTTGTCCTATATGGATTTTAACCTATTGTCCTTTTAACATTGGATATTTACATAAGTGAACTGAGTTGGTTCACCACATTTGGTATCAGAGCAAGTGTGATCCTAGCCATTAGTGATACAGGTTGCTTTTAGCCACATCGAAAATTTGTTCAGAGTTTCTTTGGTTGTCTGGTCATTGACCATAATTGACCTTTGGCCATTTGAAGTCTAAAATTTATGCATATAAATTCCGCATATAAAGAAGAAGCAAACCTAAATCACTACAGGAATATCTAGTGAAGAAAAAAAATATCAATATGTTTCAAGTTGAAGAAAACCATTGGTTTAATTTTTTTTTTTTTTTCTGAAGCTTACTATCATCTGCATTACCGATTCAAGGGAAACAACAAGTGCAAATCAAACACAATTCAGGAAAGAGCCATTCACTCAACCGAATTTCATTGAATTTGACAAGGAATAGCACATATCATTGAGTCACAAGAATTTGTAGTAGTTCGAAATACCTCTGTCACCAAATCGCAGCAGCCAAATCTGTCATGGTTTAGAAGATACCTGTTGCTCAGTTGTTGGATTAGACAACGGATTTACACCAATGGGTGATAGGAAAAAAATTGTGGCTGCATCCAATTCACTGCCGCTAGAACCACTGTGGAAAGTAATCAACGGAACACCATACATGGGAACAAAGATTGCATAATAGCCCTGTAGCCCTGAAGACTTCCACCACAAGGGTATTTTGCAATTCCTGTCACATAAGTGTACTATCTTTAAACGACTTCATCCAAAGGTCGCGACCTTACATGAAGCCAACCTATCATTTAATCGAGCCGCCACCGTTGGCATAAAAGTGATCTATGTGAAGTCACATTAGTTGAAGTATCAAAAACACTATTCTTTTATAACAAGAGGTACAAGGAAAATAATGGGAAAAAATATATATATTTACAAAGAATCTCGAAGGTAAGTGGAAACAAAAGAAGAAGATTGTACCTTAATAAAGTATCAAGGCCAAATAAAGTATTAAGTTATTTTTTTTAAAGAAAGGAATGAAATATTAAGCATAGCCAAATAAAGTATTAATGAATTTTATTTTAAAGAAAAGAGTGAAATATTAAGCATATCAAGTTAAGTTCGAAGTTTATTGTTAAAGAAAAGGTTCAATAAAGGTGGAAGAGAACATTATAAAGAAGAATATTTTATTATATTCTAAGTCTATCTTATATCATAAAAAGAGTTATTAAGACCTTAGACAATATAAGAGGTAAAGTATAAGGAAAATTTAAAATATATACAAAGAAAAAGGAAACTCATATCAAAAAGGGTGGAGAAAAGTAATATATATATATATATATATATATTCTTGAAAAATTATTAAAGAATTATAAGAGAAAAGAGTTATAAATGAAGTGTTTTTTTAAGACGTGCATCATTTATTATCGGGAAAAAAGTAGGAGCTTCACACTTGGTACATCCAATTTAATTATCGAAGGGTTTTATCAACTTCATGAACAGGAAATTATTTATCGCAAATTATCAAGGAAAGCAAATGGAGTCAAGTAATGGAAAATGAAGATTCTCTAAAACTTCAACGAACTATGCTTCGGTGCTACTTAGAGTCAAAGGGATACTTGGAGGGAAAGATATCACTATCTCTTTTGCACCCACCAGATGTAATAATTATGTTAGCACTGAATTCGCTAACCAGTTAGCGATTTCCGAGTCAAATATAATTAAAAAACTAGACTTGTGGAACGAGAAACAATGACATAACAAATTTACAACTGAATATTGGGGATTATACCTTTGTATCACAATTCACTGTTGGATCTTTATGGAGTGATAAGGGTGACATGCTTCTGGGTTCACCCTGGATGGAAACACTAGGGTGTTTCATCTTAAACATGGAGAAAATGTTTTTGACGTTGTTCTTTAAAAAGAAGATGATGACATTCCAATACATTATGTTGAAGTCAGATTCAATAGTACCTTCATCAAAAGACCTGAAAGACATCTCAAAGGTGATCCTTCAGGAAAATCGATGATCAATATAAAAAATGCAAAAAGAATTTGACAAAGTTATCGAAGACCAAAATGAAGAAATTTCTTGCCTCAAGGACCACAGTAAAAAATTACTCGCACAAATCAAGAAGGCTAAAGTTACGAAGCAATATAGTAAAATATTTGACAAGAAAAGGAGGATCTCGAGGAAGAATTCAAGAAAAACCTCTGAAAGAAACAAGAAGAAAATTTGTGCTTAAAGAACCTTAATTAAAGGTTATTGGAACAAATCAAATGTTTAAAAGATGAGAATAAAGAAACTAAGAATAAAGTCAACAATCCAGAAAACGAAGTATTTTCATGTATAAAGAATCATAATCAAAACCTACTTACGCAAATAAAAAAGATTAAGAGTAATAAGAAGTTGCTGGAATATAAGTTAGAACAACTTATCAAGGAGGAAGCATCGAAGTCTTCAAGTGAAAGAATCCAAGTTTAGGAGAAATGAACAAATACACATTCAGTTAATATCACAACTCAGGAAGATGCCAATCCAACTAAAGAAAGTGTTGAATTATATAGCTTTGGAAGCTATTTTCCCTATTGTAACTAACCATGTAGATAAAGTTTTGATATAGTGTTAACTTTATGTCAAGCATCAAACACATGACAAGTGTCAACCTTATGCCAAGACAACCATATGCCATGTGTCAACCTCATAGCACCTCTAAGAGGG
>JZKD02S1883272.1:23611-33931 GCA_000966675.3 Picea glauca
TCATGCTCCCCAAATTGAGTTCAATGAACTCTTTCATCTTCTTCTCATAATAATTCTCTGACAAGTATTGTTGCTAGAAATATCTCTTGAATTGATTCCAGGAAATTCTCTTTTCATCAATATGATTTACCTCCTTGAGTTGATCCCACCGCATACATATATTTCCTCGAAGATGGTAGACTACAATCTTGGCTTCTACATGTGATGGATAATCATGCAACTAAAAATATTTTCTCATGCCCAACAACCAGGATTCAACATCTTATCACATCCTATTTTCTCCATCAAATTATGGTGGCTTTATTTTCCTGATCTCTCCTATAATATCTCGGTTTTGAGTCCTCAGATTAATAATGTATTTTGTTTATTTGATGAAAGGCCAAAGTGCCTAGGAATTGTAATACTTTGATCATATTAATAATAAAATACATCATTGGCAGTGAGACAAACAAGGAAAAGAGTTATAGGGGGCTATGATTCCACGAGATAGGGGCAAAGATGAAGGGCTAAACCTTTACATTTTAAAATTATTTTTAATTTACCCACCTTGGAATTTTGTAGAGAAGGAGGGGGTTACATGATAAGATTTTGATATTTAAACCTTGTTCTTGATTTTCTTGGGTTTGGCCATTCTGTATTACTCAAAAATCGTGTTTAGATTCATCCCTCTTTAATTTCCTTCTTCTCATGATTCTTGGTTTTGCACGGGGAAAGGAAAAAAAATTGTTGAAGGAAAGAAACCATGGTTGGTTGACTGTAATTAATTTATGATTATTCCATAAAGGGAGGGATGTCAGTGGGAATGAGGATAATGGAAGTTGAGAGAGAACTATCAATAGTCAGGAATCCTAGGAGTTTCTAGCATTGATATTTCCTGACTATAAGCATTGGAGCCCTGGAAATTGGTGGAAAACCTAAGGGACTATGTGGCAGTAAAGGGGGTTCATTTTCTTTGGGTGGTGCAGGGTAAGGGGAAAGAGATATGGTAAACTAGGTTTTCTTTGTGTGGTAGAGAAACCTGTGAGAGCTTGGTTGTTGATTGGTTTGAGAAATTGAGTGTGATTTTGAGACCTGTCCTTGTGGATTCATAGCCATAGCTTAGGGGTGACTTGTGGATTCATAGCCATAGCTTAGGGGTGATTCATAGCTAGTTCTAAGGTTGGGTGGAACGTCCTTGGTCTATAGCTAGTTGGTGATTGGTTTGATTAAAGATAAGTTCTCTCTGTCATGTGTTTCTCCTCTTGGATAGTTATTTCCACTGCGTATTAATTATTATCTCTGAGATATGTGTTTATTATGTATCTTATTGTCGGTTATTGTTTTTCATGGAATATGGTTCATTTATTTTATGGTGTATCATGAATCTTGATTGTTGCATGTGTTTCTTTCATGTTTCTCATTTAATTAATTGGTATCAGAATTTCAAATTAGCCCAAGAGGTAAAATTTAGAGGTACTCGGGAAATGGGTACGATTCAGACAAGAGCATAGAGGAAATTTTTTTTTTGTTTATGTTTTGTTGTTCTGTTTCTGTTACATCTCCTTGCAAAATATTCGATTCGGGCCTCCTTCTCTTCTTTTGATAGGGGACACACTAGGGATGTTGTCTGACCTTGAATGTGCATGTTCCCTTCTGGTAGAGTGTCTTACTGAATGACGATGGTGTATACTAACACTCCTTGACTTCCTAGATCCCCCATGGTCATGAGATCTAGATGTTGTGTTTTTCCTGACACTAGATGCTTTCTTTGTGCTAGAATATTTATTGACTTCCTTCTGCATCATATTCAGACTCTATAGTATCTTTTCATGAGCCCACATCATCGTTTCATTAGTTGATCTATATCTTTGCACTTCCTTTTGCAAGCTTCTCATAATCTCAACCAACTCTACAAACTCCACTTTTCTTGTATGCTCATTGGACTCGTCTTCTCATTTCCCATGCTGACATGTAGACCTGAGATGTCATCCTCATGGTTGTAAGAACCTTGAGCATCATCTATATCTCTAGTCCTCATATAGTGACCGAATATGTGTCATGTACCTCTAATTTTGCAAGAAATTTGCATGCAATAATTATTTTTTTAGAGTTAAGAATATTATAAAATTATCATTAATTTAAGCTACAAACCCCCTTTTCCTTGATTTTTTGAATAATCATTGATAAAATAATCAAATTCTAAACTTTCAAACATATTCCCTTCTAAATTATATTTTTGATGGTTGTACCCATGACTCAATCTAATTTATGAGCTTAGAATTATGGCTTTCTAAAATCAACTATTTTACTCAATTTTGCACCTATTTCAATAGTACAAAAAATCTCAGGGGTTGATTTATGTCTGTTGTAGAAGAAAATCTGGCGAGAACCAAGAAAATTTTATATTTGCGCACCGATAGTATTCATGTTATTTATTACACAACAACCCTCATATTTAAGATTTGACACTCCATTCGACTTCGACATCAATCTAAATTTTCCAATTTGTCCCTTTTGCTTTTCCTCCAAACTTGGAATTTTTGGTGAAAAATGGCTATCTCCCAAACGGAGAAAGACTAGAAAAAATTCCCTCAAGACAAAGTTGTCTAGATTGATGAGTAGATAAAAACTCGAGAATAAAATAATTTCTAGATAGGTGATCTGGGGTCCCTTTTCTTCCTCGTGAAGTTTTCAAAAATTCCCATAACGCTCCAGGAAATAGTGGATTTTTCCTTATTTCGACATTTCCACTCCAAACCCTTTTGAAGTTTTCTAGAGGCCCAAATGGGTATCTTCATGCTTTCTTTTTGAGCTATTTGTCAAAACTTAACCTTTATCTGGGCCTCGGTTACCGAGCATGACCTAGATCTTCAAAAGTCACTATTTTGCATTTTCCTAAAAATGGAAGAATAATCAGGCAAAGGCCCTCACTGGAATTCTTGTATCCTTTGTCACTATGAACACACACCTAATATTTTATCCAAAACTGAGTTAAATTTCTCCTGTTATGGCCAAAAGAAGTTTTTAGCTGTAGATCTTTTTTTGTAAAATAGGTTATTTCTCCTCCCTTTCCTCCTCTTTTCTCTTCACTATCTTTCTCTTCTTTTCTTGTTTCTTTTCTTTCTCTCTTCCTCTTCTTCTCTCTTTCTCTATTCTCTTTCTTCTTTTATTGGTGATCAAAATCCTTCTCATTTTCCAACATTTCGACACCAAAAACTCATTTCTCACTAACATAGTCTTCCATATCGGTGGTGGAAGATCTTTCTTCCCTATTGACATTGTCTCCTTTATTGACGATGAAATATTTTTCTTCCCCGTCGATGTTTCGACACCAAAGGAGCTTTCCTTGCCAACATTTTGGCACCTTAATTTATTTTTTCTTCGATGCGTTGGCGTCCAAATTCCTTTCCCTTTACGATGTATTGATGACATTATGTATTTTCTCGCCGATGTATCGACACCAAAAACACATTCTCCAATGTTTCAGTGCAAAATCATCGCTGACATTTCAACACCTAAAAATATTTTCCTTGCCAAAATAATGTCTTTTTCTTACCAATGTTTGGACACTATTTTGGCTTTCTCCTCTAGCGTATCGTCAAGGAAAACACATTTTCTTGCCGATGTTTTGGCGAATAATTCTCTTTTCTCGTCGATGTTTCTCCTCTAGCGTATCGTCAAGGAAAACACATTTTCTTGCTGATGTTTTGGCGAATAATTCTCTTTTCTTGTCGATGTTTCGAAAAATAATTCTATTTTCTCACTGAAACTCTTTTTCCTCCTTTTCCACGATTTCCAAAGTTTTCCCCTCACTGATGTATCGATGAATATTTTCCTTCTTCGCAAATACACATTGTATAGGTGTCTCTGATGTTTTTGACACTCAATCGATTTTTTTGAAATTTTCAAGCGTGTGACTGACGCAAAAATGGACGATTTGTCTTTGTAATCTAATTTCAATGACTTAGACACCAAATGGACTCACATACACTAGAAAACATCATACAAATATGAATTTCATGAGGTTTTGACCCCAATTCTCAAACTAGGTGAAAAACAATTTCCACCCAAATCTACATACATATTTGAATTTCTCTATTGTAGTAGACCCATACAAGTCTGATGTTGTAAACCAAAGCTATGATACCACCCTGTAGTGACCCCACTACGTTATCCATAAAAAGAATCTAATATCATGAACTAAATGCACTCTAACAAGAAATTAAAGACATATGCATATAACAAAAATAATTAAGAGCATGAACACAACTAATTAAAACTCATACACATCAACATATATTTGTTTAGAAATGAGAGTTCATACACAATAATAAAACCCATGAATAAAACTAATAAACGAAGATAAAACCACTTATCTTGTAACACCAAATGAGGAACTGGTTGTAGGGGAAAAACATTCCTCCCAACTATAGATTTGTTGCTCCAAATATCAATAGCATATCACCCTTGAGCTAAGGATATGGTTCCACAAAAGATGGTGTCTCTCATAGCCCAATTTACTCCCGTAACCAACTAGTTTTCCTATAGCTATCCCAATCCTCCAACTCTCTCTTCTCCTCAACCTATGCAACCAAAGGATTTGGGATCCCCTTCAATGCACACAGTCCCTCAGGCCTTCCTGCTTCCCTCCAAGGCTCCAACACAAGGTTGTTTAGGAATATCTAATGTCGAGGACTCCCATGATGCTAGCTTTCCCAAGAAAACTAACAAAACAACCCACTGCTCAAGGGAAAATAACTCACAAAATATCCCTCTCCACAAGCCTAACAACTTGTTTCTCCATGCAACAAAGGCTCCAACAAGCTGCCCACAACACCTACTATGGCTACCTTTAAGTTCCAATGCTCTCCACTCCCTTGCTACTCCAAAAACTTCATGTAAAAATTACCCACAGTGGCCACTTCAATTTACCTTTTACCCATGAGATTTGACTCACATTCCCCAAGGTTAATTGTACTCAACCCCATGCTCTCAAAACTATGGGATGTGAATTTTCCCAGCAACTCCTCTTACATGTGTTTAATGATTGGGATCTCATACACTCAAAAGGACATTAGAAGGTTCACTCAAAGTAATAACTTTAGGAAAGTGGGTTGGAATTAATCCTGATGAATAATTCCTCCCTTCTTGGACCCCTCTGTTAGACATTCTTAGACATTCCCCTCTCTTGTAGAAACTTAGTCCCCAATTAATTTGTTCGTGTCCACCCGCAACGAGCGTCACATTTGTTTTATTATTGCAATCATATACAATGTTTACAATTTATATATTTGGGCATGTGTCCATACATCGTATTTTATTACACATTGCTAAAATGGGGATTATAAATGGGGATGTTACAAATTCAATGTAGGCTCATAACCCCTCCTCTAGGAAAACATCATACCTCTTTAGTTCTATATAAATACACAACTCCTATTTGTATTTTCACATATTGTGATCTTTCATTTTATTTTTATACAAGTGATTCAACCTAAGGGCACCATAACTTATTGTGTTCCCTTGTTTATGGTTTGATTTGTCTTGTGTTTAGGTTATCTCTCTTTAGTGCACTTGTAATAGGGTTTATTCTCTCTCTATGGTTCCACCTCCCTTGGCTTCCTTAGTGTTGTTTATATCTTCTTCATCTTCGAATTTCGGTTGGTTTTGGTTTTGTTTGATTCTCTGAGTAACATTTGTGAATCTCATCACCAAAGTGGATTGTCCGACAAATGTACTAATAAGCAATATGATACTATTGACTTACAATATCAAGATAAGGTAGTCCCACCTCAACAAGTTCAAGTGTCAACTTTCCATGGTTGTTGCTTAATGGAAATACCAACCACTCTCCACCATGCTTATTTGGGCCCATTGTATGACAACACTACTATGGAACTATGGGTTATGACTATGCCCTGCTTAGTGATTGTTGTAGTCACACATGCAAAGTACATATGAGCATGGCCTTTAAGATGCAATTGTGCACATGGAACTGGCCAAACATAATTTAAAACAATGTATGAAAACTTGTAGTTGGTGTAGGATTTCCAAAGACAATGTTGATTACTAACGAACTTTGCCAAGTCTACAGACTTGTGCAATGTATAGAAACATACAACTTAACTCTGATATAGGAGAATAGGAGATCCCTTGCATCTATATTAGAGAGTGGGCTCTAAAACTCACGGACATACATTTTTTCTCTGTGATAATGCTATGAGATAGTGAAAGACAGTTCAAACATGGAATGTCCCACAAAATGTTGGCTTTTAAGGTGTACTTGTGGATTTATTTTGATCTTGTTCGATGTTATGCATTGCTTAATTCTTTGTGATGTGTTATGGATATTTATTTACAATGGCTTATGATTTATTCCAAGTCAAGTGCTATCATACTTAGCATTTAATGTTGAAGATGGGCATGCAAGTGCTATCATACTTAGCATTTAATGTTGAAGATGAGCATGCAAGTTAAAGTTTAATTTCTTTGAGCTTTGAAAATGTGAAAAATATGCATATTTAAGAAATTGGATAAAGCAGTCTGAGCTCGTTATAAATGAGCCCATTAAAGTTCAAATCTAATGATTGCTAGATATACTGTAGTTGATAATAGAGACTCTGTAATAACTTTATTTTGTTTGGTATATGTCCGGACTCCAAACTTAGGTGTTTGACATGAGGAATACCCATCAAAACGAGAGTAGGTGTTATACTTTCTATGAAATTCTATATGATCCTTCTTTGAAAATATTGAAATATTTGATTGCACTTTCTTCATTTTTATTTTATTTTCAATGAAGAGTAATGTATGTAAAATGCTTAGATGCCTTTCTATTTCCTGTTTGTCTTGGGGTCACTTTTCACTACGGATTAAATCAAAATAAACTTTACCAACGGTATTACAAGTTTCATACATGAATTTATTAGCAATTCTGTGAAGATAAGTCGAACTTGGATAAGTAGGCTTTGGTCTTTGTGGATTACACGTTATAACTTCTCAAAGGAAAAATCTTCACCATGTGTGTCTACATCATTTGACGTGGGATGCTGTCTTGTAGCCTAGGTGTCCCCCTGCGCATGGGTAATCAAAATAGATTCAGTATGCTGGGGAGGATAACTAGGAGTTGCATCCATTTCCAGATCTGATGCATCATAATCTGAGTGATAATATCTCTCAGATATATCTGGAGTATTAATGTCTCCCACTGTTTTGTTTCTGTGGAGCAAGTGCAATGGAGAAGATCCATGTGTTTCCCCACTTTGAAACCGAAAAGACAACCCTGATCTACTTGTGAATCCAGAAGAAGAATGATCTGACTTCTTATGTCGTTTCACTTTTTTCGTAGCATTTTTCTGCCATCTCTCCAAGGCATTGGCTATCTGTTTTTCAAATATAACCTTCTTCACGTGAGAACCCATCTGCACAGTAACATCTCATCAGTTTTGAGAGCACGACCATGAGGTTTGATCACAGCAGAATTATTTGAACATTCCTAAAGCTCACTATCACAAAATTAGTTTGCCAAAAAAAAGAATCTACCTATCTTTCAACACACAGTCATTTCTCCTGTTTTGATTTGGCATGGGTGAGACTACTAAAAGAAATTTATTGAACAAACAAAACGAAGCACGTTTTAGAATGTTCCTATTTTTCTAACTACAATTTTTTTGAGGTTTGCCTGAAGCCCACAATAGAGTGAATAATCTGTTCTGCAAAAAATTAAAAAATTGAAACTCCCCAGCTCTTATTTTTCCCTAATAAATTTGTCTGCTATGAGTTTAACTAATTCTCAAGTGGCAACTTATCGCTTATTTTATAAATACTAGTCAGTTATTTAAGCATCACGCTGTGTACAGCTTGGCTGCATCTATCTTCTGTGCAAAGTAAACAAGGTGACTCGACTGATAATAAAGACTTGACCAATGCAACTCTCCCATTTTATATTAATATAATTCCGCATGTTCTAGAGTCTGAATTTCAGTTGATCCTCTGAATATAATCACGGAAAGACTCACCTGTGTCACAAGTGCATAAAGTGGAAGGGTGATGTAGCTACATAGAAACTGCACAGCAACCCTAATCAGAGACACAAGCAGCCCAATGGAAACCTTATCAGATGCAAAAAAATGGTTACTGTCAATGTTCTCCTTAGACAGACTAAATCTGCATAACAATCCGCTAGATCTAAGCCAAAGCAGCAATAATCTAATTAAAATAATAACTTGTATACTTGGATTGTGCTCTCTTTACATTTAAGGCAATATAAACATTCTATAATCAAATATAGACAATAGTTTATATGTTTACATTATCGACATACTTTCTTTTCCCAGGAAAACTTCAAAGGTTACATACTTACTCAATGATAATTTTGCTTATTATTAAAGCAAACTTGTCGTGAAAACAAGATTTCAGGCCAAATTCGTACTGCAAGCATAAAGTCAAATTTAGATAAGGTGCAGAGATGTGGCAGAAATGAAACTCTAAAGCTGTATATACTGAAATTGATTTAGGGCCCCTGAGACTGCATTTTTTATATTAATTATTGAATCAACACTGCTTATGAATCCCATCAAACTAAGCCAACTTATAATTCAGGGCTCTATGCCCTTTGAGTTTGAATCCTATCAAACTAAGCTAACTTATAATTGAATCCTATCAAACTAAGCGAACTTAGAACTCAGGGCTCTATGCCCTCCAAGTTTGATCCTGATTCATTAACATGGTGACACCCTGTCTGAACCACTAAACCACAGTCCAACAAACACAAAACTGCAAAATGTTACCATCATTATCATTATCATAATCATGGTCAACCCATTGATTCTACACACAAGAATTTATTTTTTACTGAATGAACATATTGCTTACCCATATCCAGAAGAAGTAAGCAATCTGGAAAGCATTCTGCAGAGCATATGTAACAATCAATCCGTTGGTATTCCCATGAATATTCAGTGTAAAAAGTTCACAAATGCAATTTGTCAATGAACCTTCGGCATGCAAATCATTTTGATACCTGGAACAGGGTGAAATGAATCAAGAAAAGAACAAGTTGAGGGCGACCGAACCAAAATAGGTCATTCGTTGGCCGCACTATCGGAGTTCCTTTCACTACAGAACACCTATCTTGAATTTCTAAGGCCATCTCTGTTATTATAACTTGTAGCTTTGTTCCAACCAACAAAACTATCTGCACATTTTGGAAGATCAGATGGCAAAAAGTTTGAAGAATTCAATCATAAAACTTCCAAGATTATTGACTGACATCATCAATGTTACACTGTCCTATCAATCCAATGTTTTTGTGCACTTACAGCTAAGGGAGCAAAAGAGAGCCAAAAGAATGTATACCACCCTGCTCAGAGGAATACATCCAATCAGAAATAGAATGTTAGATTAAGCAACAGTAGAAACGGCTTTTTATAAATATGCAGAATGAAGGCTTTGGAGGCAGAGGTAGAGTATTGAAGATTTACCATTCACATTAAGAAGCAAAAAGATTATAGCAAAAGCCCACAAAGGAGGACTGCAGATGATGCATTAAAGGGTGTGTGTTAGTTAAAATTCGAGAAGAGTTTTTCGAAAAAAACACGAGGATGACAAAGCAAGGTCAAACAAGGGAAATACTATATACATAATTCTTTCTGAGACCAAAGCTTTTGTGAACACAGAAAACTTTACTAACCTGATTCCAACCACGCTCTTGAAGTCATCATCCAAAGATCTCTTGATATATTTCTGAAAATTAAACTTACTATTTGGAGCAAAGTGAGCCTGTACATTTCAAAGAAATGAAAATTTTAGCACAAATCAGATCCGTTACATGAATGAAGTGGGATTTGACATAACCAAGATGAATAGGAAAAGACGATTTAAAGTTATCAAGACTTACAACGATGAAACCATGGCGCAAGGTCAGATAATCAGTTTTAGTTACAGAGTGACAGAATTGACGAAAGAAGCATACCTGAAAATCTAAGGAAAGCTAATGTTAAACCAGAAAGGGTTATTTCTCAATTAATGCAAATGCGAAACAAAGATATATCCCTCGAAGATTTGGAAGAGTGAATAACTTACAATCCATTTAAGAATCGGTGTTCCGGTCCAGAAACTCATATGGCGCTTTACAAATGAAGTTTCATGGGTTAATTTGAATCTTGCAGGATCTGCTTGGACCAAAAAGTAAACAAATCCCTCAAAACTCATACAGTTTTCTTAACATTCTCAAAAGGTTACCCAGTCATTCTAATCTGCAAAGATTTATGTTGTGCCCTCTTAATATTTTGTTTTTGAAATCGAAAGCATTACCCAATCAGCCTATAACACAGTATATCC
>JZKD02S1883272.1:57609-68279 GCA_000966675.3 Picea glauca
CCTTACCCTTCGAAAACCCGAACATCGATGTGCCGATACGCTTCCACGTGTCCCCCCCCACTCACTTCCAGGTCCCACGCTGTCACTTCACGTCAGGATCTCGCGGCTCGCGGGTCCGCGACTCCAAGTCTCCTGATACTGGAAACCCCGAATGTCGAAACTCCGATGTTTTCGGATTTGTGCCACCTGTCCCCCCCCCCGAAATCGACGGCTCCGATCAAATCGGAGGATCGCACTTCGCGATTTTGACGTGCATGCGATTCTAGCACTCGCCAACCCCGATTCGCCGATGTGCGAGGGAAATGGATCCTCTATGCGCCTGAATCAAAGGCTATCCCTCCTGAGCTTGTGTCAACTTGGACTCCTTCTGAGCTCCCACGAGCATGTTCACTGGGCTCGTTCTTCACCCACTTCCAAAGTGATGAAGTCCTCTGGATCCTGTGCGCTCACACTCGCAACAGCTTCAACCGAAGTCTTCTAAGTTCTGTGCGCTTACGCTCACAACAGCTTCAACTTTCCCCTCCTCAGACTGGCTACTGAGACTCCTATCCAACCTGCACTCTCCTGCATGACTTGAACAATTCCAACTTACTCTGGACAAACGAGAACAAAGGTTCAGCTACTTGGCCTCCTCGACGCACTCTATGCGGAGGAATTCAACTGCACTCTATGCAGGAATCTTCTGGCTCAAGCAGAGAAACAATTGAAACTCATTCTCTCAGGTTCCTAACCTGATATGCAATCACATAAGCAGCATATAACAAATAAGCATAGAAAGAAGCAAACATGCACAAGCATAATATCAGCAACACACAGAGATCAAACCCGTCCATGGAATTGAATCAGGGCTCTTCCTATTAATTCAATAATTGTACATGGAGGTTTCTTTACAAGCTCTCTGCTCTGCTCTCTTCTTCTTCCTGTATGAATGAATGAGAATCCTACAATACACAAAGGAGGGTGCCTATATTCTGTTTTCCCTCACGAAAGCAAACTATCTAATCTATAGTTAATTATTCTATCTGCTTGCATTAAATTTAAGTAAATGCCTCAGCTACCTAAGGACGAGAGCTCATCCGCTCAAGGTCCGTTACATGTACAAAGTGCGCTTCATCACATCAGATATTAATGTTTGGCGCAGTCAAGTTTCAAAATGGTTCAACGTTTAAATGCTGGCGCTCTCCATCTGTTCCTTTGCCTTCTCGTGTTGGCTCGCTTGATTGAGTGAGAGATGCTCCTACATCAGGTTGAAAAACCCATCAAATACGTTTTATTCAAAGGCCGCAGTCATGAGCGCCAAGCGCAGCACACAGAAGAAGTCCATTTCAGGCTTAAAATCAAGCGAGCGGGCATTTTGTTTTCAATGGCAAGGATCCATAGATGGAGCAGATCGACGGTCATCGGGTAAGCTTGAGCCGTGGAGTTGCATGAGGTTTAGCTCATGGGATCATTTCTTATGGCCAAAGTCACGAAATGATTAGTCATTTCAGCATTCCAACTACCAGGACTTTGAAAGACAAGGGGTCACTTCTCCACTGCATTTTGAAAACCCAAAATGCGAAATGAGAAAAGCCGTTTCGGCATTTCAGCTACCGAAACTTTAAAAGACAGGGGGTCTCTCTTCCACTGCATTGGGAAACCTCGAAACGCAAAATGTGAAAATCCGTTTCGGCATTTCGGCTACCGGAACTTCAAAAGAGAGGGGGTTTCTCTTCCACTACGTCAGGAAACCCCAAAACGCGAAATGCGAAAAGTTGTTATGGAATTTTGGCTACCAGAACTTCAAAAGATAGGGGGTCTCTCTTCCACTGCATTGGCAAACCCCGAAACACAAAATGTGAAAAGTTGTTTCTTCAGCTACCGGAACTTTAAAAGACAGGGGGTCTCTCTTCCACTGCATTGGGAAACCCTGAAACACGAAATTCGAAAATCCGTTTCGGCATTTCAGCTACCAGAACTTTAAAAGACAGGGGGTCTCTCTTCCACTGCATTGGGAAACCCCGAAACACGAAATGCAAAAAGCGCCTTTGAAGATAGGCTCAGGGTCACGACCCCTGGTCACTTGGGGTGACAGAAAGAGCTGCGCAAAGGACGAAAGCATTGGGTTTAGCTACAGGAGGCGTTGCCGCATTCTCCAGCTGCCAATTCAAATCGACCTCGATCCTGATCCCTGCTAGAGGTAAATAAAGGTAGGAGGAGGTGGTTGAAACCTTGCCTCAGTCCTTTAATGTAAGACATGGAGGTTCTGGCAAGCAATCTGCCCAAGATCGTCCTGTGTGTAGGTTTTCCTACAAGAGCCATGTCGATCTAATGTCCTTGTCTAACCAAAGGAGCCTGCACACGCTAATTTGGACTTTAATGTCTGAGCTACCTTCTTGTTGCCAAGGTGGCGAATTTCTTTGAGTATATATACTCAGTTTTTGTATTTTTGTAAGAATGGATGATAGAGAAGAGCTCCTGACTGTAATGTTTTAATGAAACACTGGTTTTCCTTGCTATGTATCTGTATATGAATTTTCCTTGTTTAATGTAAGGCAACTCTCTTTTTCATCTTGTTTCGATCTCATACTGAAAGGGTTCATGATTGATTGATTCACATGAATCGTCATGATTGTGTTATGATAAAGGATTTATTATAACACTATTATGTTCTTTTAGTGTTTTTTCTTTTGAATATAAGAAGTTCTTGTGTTCAAATTTTTCTTCTACCGGCTGTTGGAAGCTCGATGCCTACAGTATCCCTTTGCATTTCCTCACAGAAGTCTTCCTCCTACTCACCCTTATTACAACTTACTGTCTGAAGTTGAACCAATACCTCATCTTCTTGTGCATGCCTAGCCTAGTTTCTGAGTTAGAATGATATTGTTTCGAGTTTACTTCCATTCATCACCCTCTATCAACAAATAGTGACATAAATTGATGGGCCTTGGGCTTACTCCTGCTGCAATCTAGGAATGACTTCTGATGCCAACAATACCCATTGTTGTAGGAAAATTCTACCAAGTGTAGATAATCTTCCCATTTAGATGGATTTTCCATCACATACATTATTAACATATATTCTATCACTTGGTTCACCCTCTCTTTATGCCCATCAAACTCAGGATGATAAGTAGTGTTGAAGTTTAGATTTGTTTTGAACCCTTTTAATAACCCCTTCCAGAACTTTGATGTAAATTTTGGGTCTTTGTCAGACACAATTGGCTTGGGTATGCCATGCAAGTGTGCTACTTCCCTCATATAAATATCAACAACGTTAGTTTCCTTATGAGTAGTCTTCGTAGGAATGAAATGGGCAACTTTATTAAGCTTGTCCACCACTACCATGATTGCATCATGCTACTTGTTTGTTCTAGGCAATCCTGTGACGAAATCCATTGTCACCACTTCCCATTTCCACTAAGGAATGGGTAATGGTTGTAGTAACCCAGCTGGGTGTCTATGCTCAGCCTTGACCCGTTGACATTCCAAGCATTTAGCAATAAAATCAGCAATCTCCTTCTTCATGCCTGGCCAATAATATTGGTTCTTTACTGGTGAAACTGTTTTCTGATATCCCAGGTGTCCTGCATAAGGCAAATTATGCATCTCTTTTAAAATCACACTCCTTAATTCCAGAGAATCTGGTACATAAACTCTGTTTTTGTACCAGAGAATTTCATCAATTACCAATTCATAATATTCAGTTTTCTGCTGCATTTTACCTTGCTGCAATTTTGTTACCAATTCCTTGTACTGCAAATCTTCTTTTGCAGCTTTAGAAATTATGTCTTTAAGATCTGTCTGATACATGCTAATGGTTGTAGCATGAAGTTCTTGCACTCTCCTGCTGAGTGCGTCAGCCACTTTGTTCTCCTTTCCTTTGATGTGCTTGATATCAAATTCATACTCACAGAGGAATTCCAACCATCTACTATGCCTAGAATTCAAAGCAGGTTGATCAAACAAATATTTCAAACCGTTATGGTCTGTCCTTAACTCAAACCTCTTTCGCATGAGGTAGTGCATCCACTTCTTCAAAGTGTGCACTATGGCCACCAATTCCAAGTCGTGAGTGGCATAGAGCCTTTCATTCTCTTTCAATTTTCTGGACTCGAAACATATCACAAACCCATTATGGCTAAGGACTCCACCAAGTCCTTCTTTGCATGCATATGTGAAAACCAAAAAATATTCATTGGGATCTGCAATGTTTACAATTGGAGCACTGGTTAACAACTACTTCAATTACTGGAAATGCTTTTCACATTCTTCTATCCATTGAAACTTCTTCCCCTTCCTTTGCAAGGAAGTGATGGGGTGAGCTATTCTTGAAAATCCTCCAATGAACCTTCTGTAGTAGCTAGCTAGACCCATGAAGGATCTAACTTATGTCACATTATTAGGTGTTGTCCACCCTCTAATGGCCTCAATCTCTTCAGGGTCCACTTCTATCCCTTCTTCATATATGATATGCCCCAAATAGTGAATTATGTTTTGATAAAATGAGCACTTGCTCAATTTGGCATACAGCTGATGTTCTCTTAGCACTTGCAACACCATCTTCAAATGATGCTCATGCTCTTCTTCTGACTTAGAATATACAAGAATGTCATCCAGAAAAAAAAATGACAAACTTGTATAAATATTCCATGAAAACACCATTCATTAGGCACATAAAAACAACTAGTGCATTTGATAACCCAAATGGCACCACTGTGAACTGGTAATGACCGTACCTTGTCCTGAAGGCGGTCTTGCTGACATATTCCTCTTTAATCCTTACTTGATGATATCCTGTCATGAGATCTATCTTTGAAAATATATTTGTGTCCTTCAACTAATCAAAGAGATCATCGATCATTGGCAGAGGATACTTGTTCTTTATAGTTACTTTATTCAACAGTCTAAAGTCGATGCACAATCTCAATGTCCCATCTTTCTTTTTCATGAACAAGATTGGGGCACCCCAAGGTGACACACTTGGGAATATATACCCCTTCTTCATAAGTTCTTCAAGCTACATTTGCAACTCCTTCAGTTCGGGTGTACTCATTATGTAAGGAGTCTTTGACACTAGAGCTGCTCTAGGAATTAAATTTATAGAGAAATCAATATCTCTCTTTGGGGGTAGTCTAGGTACCTCCTTGAACACATCTTCAAAATATTTTAGGACTACATGATCCTCTAGATTTGGAATCTTATCCTTAGGTTCTTCCTCCATATGGGCTGCAAATATTTGACAACCTTTCTTGTAGCATTTCTTCAACTGCATTGCTGAAATTTCTCTGATAGTCACTACCCCAAGAATTCCTTGGACAGTTCTTTGATTTCCTTCCTCATCAAAGAAAGTGAATTCCTTGTGATGGTTGTCTAATATGGCATGGTGTTGGTCCAACCAATCCATACCAATTAGGCAATCATATTATCCCAACGACAAGATGTTCAAATCTTCCTTGGTACACATTCCATTCATGCCCACTGGACATGATTTAACCAACTCAAAAACTTTCCTCCTAACTCCTGTAGCCATTTGTACCAGCCAAGATTTCCCATGCTTTCTTCTTGGAAAGAGAAATATTTCCACTACCTTAGGGTCTATATACCTATGACTAGCCCCCAAATCAATTAAAATAGTAAAGGCGTGGTTATTGATCATACCTTCAACTTCAATCATGTGTGATTGAAACTCAGCTTGCTTGTTGTCTAGGGATGCATAGATCCTTGGTACTCTTATGCCCATGTCCTACACTGTTTTTGCTTGTTGTACATTGTGGACGGCTCTTACCTTGTCACTTTTGTGAGGACAATCTCTATACCTGTGATCTCCTTTACAACCCCAACATTGAATGGGTGCATGCCTTGACCTTTGCCCTCCTACCTCAACCATTTTATGCTTTCTAAAAGATGGTTGTCCTTGAGGACTATTTATAAAAAATGGAGGCTTGTTTCCCTTCTTCCTATGTTCCTTCTTCTCCTCCCAAGCCTTCTGGAAAGTAGGCTTTCCTTTTTTATGATCATATAAGGATTTTTCTCCCTTATAGTTTCTTCCGGAGTCTTGGGATCATCATATTGGATTTTATCACTAATGAAAGATGGCAGCCCACTCAGGTACCTCTGGATCTTCATTGTCTCATCCTTGATGAAGGAGACATACTTCAACATCTCTAAGAATCTCCTTTCATATGCATCTATAGCCATACTTCCCAGCTTGAGTTCAAAGAAATCTTTCATTTTCTTATCATAGTACCTATTAGTCAAGTATTTATTTTCAAAATACTTCTTGAATTCCCTCTAAGTAACATTTTTCTCATTAATGTGTTGCACCTGTACCATCTGATCCCATCACATAGATGCCTTACCTTTGTGTTGATAGATGGAAATTCTTCCTTCTGCATGAGAATAATAATTATGCAATTGAAAATACTTTCTCATGCCCAGCAACCATGTCTCTACATCTTCATCCTTCTTGTTCTCCTCATCAAATGTAGGAGGTTTTATTTTGTTCATTTCCCCTCATAGCTCATCCTCCTCATACCTCTTATGCTTCCTAACATGGGATAGACTTGAGTTGTTGTGTACTCTCTTATTGGAATGCCTCGGGGAGTGTTGGTGATGTCTTCTATCACTTTTTGTTCTTTTGTGACTTCTTGATTTGCTTGAACCATTCTCCTTATCCAATTTATTTTCTATTCTTTCCAAGCTCTGCATCAACTTTATGCTGAATTCTCCTTGTTTCTCCCTGGATTTCATGAACTTTTTGTTATCTGCTCGGTGAGTTTGGACATATTTCTACAACTTTTTAATAATTTTCATCATGTTCCCTTCTTTATCGATTTGTTCTCCATGCCCATTAGAGTTTGATCCTTCAACTCCCAAATGGACATCCATTCCTCTAACGTCATTTTCTGAACTATAAGCATCCTGTGCCTTCCCCATTTCTCTGCACTATGCGACAATTTGGTTCAGTTCTGACAATTGTTTATTCTGCAAAATGTGTAGTCAACCAAATTTTTGTCAGGCTAATAGACTTTAAAAAAAAATCCAGAATAAACTAATCTAATTCAATAAAAGCAATATCATATTCCATTTTCAGCAGGACTTGGTCGGTCAAGAACCCCCCAGGATTCTATCTCCAAGCCCTGCTCTATTTTGCAATAGATTTTTGAGCGTTGGCCCCTTTTCTTCTGCCCTTGGCTCACATGGGACCATGGTTGTGACCCAACGCTTATGATTTGGGCGCTTATCCAGATCTTTGAAACTTCAGGCTCCGAGCTTCGGAGGTTTCCCTTTTTCCGTGCATCCCAACATCACAGAACAATGAACTGTAGAACGTGTGAAGAACGATAGATCTACGGTCCACATTGCTTCATGCACTACTTCTTCTGGAGTATCAAGTCTCTAGAATTCACTATCTGGTGCCACACATCTACTGGGGCCCACTATTTCCATGCTTGAACTAATAAATGTTGAAAATGTCACATCAAACTTTATAATTTTTCAAATTGTGGGGTCATGGGTTGGAGGTTTTGGAGTAACTCGTCGATCATTCTACAATTGTCCCCATGCTGACACATACCCCTTCTGGGAAACTGTGGTTTGGATTGTGGGACCTCCTTGTAGAATTATCTATCACGCAACTTTGATCTCTGCAATGTCGCTTGACCATCGATCTTTATATATCATGATCAAATTTAATGCAGGCCCGATCCAGCTAACTTCTTCACCAAGTTTAACTACCTTGTGCCACCTCCAGGACTGCCACGTAGAAGGACGCACGAATCCAACACGTGGTCCAATCAGGCGGGTGACATATGTCACGTTCTAACTTCATTTCTATCTTACAAAGGTTCTTAACTCACTGACACATGGAAAACATCTCATGTGTCCATGCCATCCCTAGTGGCATCAGGAGGCCATGTCACTTCGGGACTTTGGGCTTTGGGATATTTCACCTTAGCATACCCCATTTCTCCTGAACATCGAATTCCCAAGCAAGCTCATCTTCTACCATGTGTCTCCTTTGATGAATGGTCTGAATTGTCTTCGGACTTCGGGACTTCGAAGCTTTGGGCTTCGGGACTTCGAGATATTTCCACTCTATTCACACCCTATTTCTCCCTAATGTCGTATTCCCGAACAAGATGATCTGCTGACACATGTCCCTTTTGATGAACGGTCTGGATGAACTCTGGAGTTCGGGACTCCAAGAGTTTGTGCATCAACACACTCCATTTCTCCCAAACGCCGAATTCTCGAATAAAATAACTTGCGATCATGTGTTCCTTGCTTGGATCGATGAACAAGAAATGCATGAAGTTCACCTTGTCTTCACTACACATGACTAAGAGTTGTCACCTCAGCTTAACCTTTGGGTGCTTATCTCACTTTTCAAGATTGACAGTTGTGTTTTAATGAACCGTGAAGATCAATGGCCATGAGTGATTTTGGAAACTCAACTTTCTCACGCTTTAATTTCCTTCCCAATGTACGCAATGTGAAGATGCTCGTCGATAGTGGTATCGATATCCACCATTGATCTGTTGATCTAGCAAGATCAACAATCCTAAGGGATTGTGGAGTCTCAACTTGTTCACGATTTAATTTCTCTTGATATTTCTGAAATGGTTCCCCATCGTCGATCTCCCATCAATGATATCTGACAGTCGTGACTTAATCTTTGCTTGATCTGACGACTTATCTTAATCTCGCCTAGATCTAATGTCCCAACACCACAAATGTTGTGATTTATTTCTTTGTGTCCATTTCTTAAACTTTTTACACCTCTTGTGTTTATGAACACAATCCAAGTATTCTTTCAATGCCCTTCTGGCACTCTATACCTCAAAATTATCTGGACTTTCTTTGTTGAATTTCTTGTTCATGGCCCATCCAGGTTCCAGGTAGAAACCATGGGCTCTGAACTTGAGTTTTGTCCATTTTGACAACAATTATTTTTCGAAATTTTGGCATCTTCCACTAACATGGTCCATCCAGGATCAGTGTTGAAACCATGGCTCTGATACCATTTTGTGACGTCCCTAACCACCATCCCCTACCAGGTAATGCTACCTAAACCACTGTATCTTTGTTTTTTTGTTTTTTTTTCTACTCTGATACCAATTTTTAACTTCCCCAGCCTCCCAGGTCAGGCCATGCTACTCCAAATAACGCTCTGATATATATATATATATATATATATATATATATATAATAAAATTTTAAACCAAAACAAAATTATGTTCATACACATTTCATGTGAAAGCGACAATAATACATACATGCAATAAACACAAACAATTTTGATAACATTATAACACATGTAAACAATACACATCATACAAAGAACAAAGATTTGGTACTTTTCTTTTAATATATGACCACCAATTGTGTGCATACCTTCCACGAACCTCCCAGCCGTAGACCACGTTGCTCATGATGCTCAACAATGGGTCACCCTCAAGCTGGGACTAAGCTCCACCCAGGGCAAAGGAATCCTAGACCTAGGTTGAGGCTACGAGAAACTGCATTGTGCAACTGGAAGGATTATCTCCAAGGATCCTACTTACGCCCACTACTCACGGAATCTCATTCCCCACATGCATGTCCCAGCCCAGGAATATGCACCTTTGTTGTTCCACAGTCCATCGACTGCTCCACTTCCCTTCCAGGGCTTCAGCAGTAGGTCGGATCAAGAATTATTAGAGCTCCGTAGCTGGTATTAGAATCCCTCTAGGAAAAATAACTTCCCAGCAAACTCTCTCACCTAGAGAGAGTTTCTCACAGGCCTGACAACCTGCCCCTTCAATCCACAACCACCAAAAATCGGGTAAGGCAAGGGGACAACTCAAAAATTTATAGAGGTTCACAAAGGCGAAAATGATTCTGGTTGCATACTTGTTTAGTGCGTGCATGAACTGCAAAAAGGATGGACAGCATGCTAAGGATGAACTCATGGGAAACTAAATGGACAGAATGGTTAGAATGTTGAGAGCCAGCAAGGAAAATGATGAGAATGGTTAGCTTGCAGAATCGTGAGAGATCTGCAATGGTGAGAGCGAACTCCTCAGGAAGGTGTCCAAAATGGTTCGTCCACCCGCAACAAAGGTGGAACTTCCCACATAATTCTGCATGTATCCTGGGTGACACTTGGCTCTCAAAGAGCATGCTCCTCTCTACTTGGAGTTTGTTCCTGATGCAGGAGCACTGTCAACAAAGCCACATGGGATGACAGCTCAGCGCTTAGCGCGCCTTTTGAGTAAAAATTTTAAATTTTGAAAGATGGCGTATCTTAGAGAACTTCTGAGTAAAAGATGAATCGGAGAAATTAATGAGAAGAGGTTAAACGATCGCGCCAAGACCAGAAGAGATCAGATCGTCCTTTAGATATTTTCTTTTTGCATGGATCTGAAGAAACTCCTTAAATTGTATGTCACAGACGTTTATGTAATAGGACTTAAGCAGCTGTAGAATTTAATTTTGATTAGGTAGTTAGTTGGAGGAGTCCCGAGAGGACCTTTGTTAAGAACCAAACATCAATATAGCATATAAAAACCTCAGGAAAAGTACTCAACGACTTGAAAAAGAGATAATATTAGATAATAAGCCTCTTCGAGGGGGCAACCTCCTTTTACCCCACTTAAATGTTCAAGTACAAGATGATTCAAAATGAAAATGTCTCCTTGGTATAT
>JZKD02S1883283.1:15711-45643 GCA_000966675.3 Picea glauca
TCTGGTTCTATGTGTGTATCCTTTCCTCGCTATCTCTCCTGAGATTTAGGAACATAGAATCATTGTTGATCCTATTGTCATCAACATTGATCACGAATTGCTTTTGTTGCAAGGTGATCTTCCTCTGCCAAAAGATTATATTCCTTTTTCTCTAATTACTGTATATGTTTGACGCATGTTTCCATCAATTAAAATACACAATCAATAATTCCAACAATCTCTTGTTTTGGCATTGAGGGAAACATATCTATAAAACAAATAATTTTTCTCCCCTTATCATTGAGCTCATTTTCAATTTGGAGGATTGAACTTTTACTAATACCAAATACTGATAGAAAATTTGTTTGACTATTTTTATCCCCCTTTGACATCAATGACAAAGAGTTAAAAAAACATTTGTTGCTTTTCTCCCCCTGTGAATGTGCCAGTTGTCATCTCAATTTCTTGGGATTTTGTGTTCAAAATAGGTAGTCTTATTAATACCAGTTTTTGTAGTGATTAATTATTTTAAACCTAATCCAATGAATTCCTCATTTATGATCAAATTAAATAATCCCCCTAAGTTTTCACTATTTCATAGGGTTTTGCTGTCTTCTCCTTTGTCATAAAGGACATGGGTGTGAATATTATTGATCTTCTTGATCTGTTTCCTCTTCTTCTTGACATTCTGATTTTTGCAAGAGTACTAATTGACACCAATTGATACCTATTGATCATACATAGTGATACCAAATGAACATTATCAATTGATCATTCTCCATTTATAATCAATTGTTAAATTTATCACTTTCAGTTCTTTGATTCCAAAAGATCTTTACTGTTATTTGATACCATTAATAAATTTTCTCTATTCATACTATGTGTTTATAGATTTTGAACTCCTTTGTTGCTTTATTCTCTAGATATTATTTTTTTTATTCATTACACACTTCTACAGACTAATTTTCTTTTGAGACTTCATCATCATCACCGTTGTTTTGTTCAGCAAAATTTTCTTCATCTTCTTCTTTTTGCATTTTTCTTTCACTGGCTAATGGACTATTGATCTGCATGATATCGCTAGGATATGCTATTGTGTCATATTGTCCTTTAGGAACTCTCCTTGCATGAGATTGATTCATTTCATATTCAAATCTTTGAATTTCACATTCCTTATTAAGAACTTCACTCATCATTTTCTTATTATTACTTTCTTCATTTCCAAGTGCCAGATCATCTTTCTTACTTTCTATTTCATATTTTATTCTCCATGCCTTTTTATGAGATATTTTGTTTGTTGGATCTTTCTTTTCAAAAAAAATTATTTCAGATTTGTCATATCTTATTTTCTTCCAAACTTTATTAGATTTTCTTCCTGCGTATGGATTATTTCTCATGGATTGACTTCTTGAAATTCTGCAGTTTTGGGATTTGTGCCCAAACTTATCACAATTGTAACATATCATTGTATGAAAAAAAAAATTGTGTGCCCAAAAAATTTGCATCTCCAACATCTTATTAAGTTTTTAGAACTTCTTGAATTTTCCTTCTCCAATTGTTTCATTCCATTTCTTTATGACCAAAGTGATAGGAAAAGCAATAGACGTTGAAGGTATTTTCATACTTGAATTTATTTTGACCTGAGAGATTTTTCTTTAGATGTGATTCTTTTTTTTTTGTTTTATAGTTTCCTACCTTAACAAAGTTCATGGTTTGCATTTGGTTTGTGACTATACCTTTTTCTTTTGAGGAGGATGATCCTTTATTATATTTTTGAATGGTACTCCATTTTCTACCTTCTTCTTACATATTGTATCCAAGACCAGTTTTTTCATCAGTTGATCTTTGACTGTTCCAGATCCTATCCAGGATAGTTGATCTATTATAGAATTTGACAGTTGCTTTTGTATTTTCATTCTTCATTTTGAGGTTGGTAATTTCCAATTCCAACATGTGACATTTTTTTTTCTTTTTTAGCCAACTGGATCTTTAGGGATTCTTCGGGGATTTTTTAGCCAACTTATCACAGTTGTAACATCTCATTGTATGAAAAAATTTTGTTGTGTTCCCAACAAAATTGCATCTCCAACATCTTATTAAGGTTTTAGAACTTTCTGACTTTTCCTTCTCAAATTGTTTGCATTCCATTGCGTTATGACCAAAGTTATGACAGGAAAAGCAATAGACATGGAAGGTATTATCATAATTGAATTTATTTTGACCTAAGAGATATGTCTTTAGATGTGATTCTTGTTCTTTTCTTTTATAGTTTCCTACCTTAATAAAGTTCATGTTTTGTATTTGGTTTTTGACTATACCTTTTTTCTTTTGAGGAGGATGATCCTTTCTCATGTTTGTGAATGGTGCTCCATTTGCTACCTTCTTCTTCCTTATTGTATCCAAGACCAGTTTTTTCATGATTTGGTCTTTGATTGTTCCATATCCTATACAGGATAGTTGAGCTATTCTGGAATTTGACAGTTTCTTTTGTATTTTCATTCTTCATTTTGAGGTTGGTAATTTCCAATTCCAACATGTGACATGTTTTTTTCTTTCTTAGCCAACTGGATCTTCAGGGCTTCTTCTATTTCCCTAGCTTGTTCAAGTTGATTCTTTATATTGATGACCATTTCTTTTGTTTCATCTAAGACTTTTGTGCATTTATTATTTTTTTCATATGCCATCAATTCTTTCATTTATTTGATCAGTCTTTTTATTTCTTCGTTGTTTTCTAGCTGAATCCTTTTGAGGTTGATGGCTTCCAATTCCAACATGTGGCATGATTCTTCATTTTTATTTAATTGGATCTTTTGTGCTTCTTTGTTTTTCTTAGCTTATTCAATTTTATTCATTATATTTGCATTATTACTTTCATTTATCTTTTTGACGTTAATAATTTCCAATTCCAACATGTGACATGATTATACCCTTTTAGTTAATTGGATATTTTGGGCTTCTTCATTTTTCTTAGCTTATTTAAGTTGAGGTTTTAGAAATATGACCATTTCTTTTGTCTCTTCTAGTACTTATTTCCTTTTATTGTCATGTGTCTTCAATTATTCCATTTCTTCTGCTAGATTAACAACTTTGGTCTTCAATCTCTTGATTTCTTCTTCTTTGTCTTCTAGTTGAATCTTTTGTTCATTCTCTTCATGGTTAGATTGATATAACTGTTCTAGTAGCAACATATATCTCTTTTGAATTGTATCCAACTCCTCTACATTACACATAGTTGTTTATTTGATATTGTCAAGAGTAACCACGAGAATTTTAAAATGTATACCATTTCTTGGTTCCATACAAATATATTATATTGCAGTTGTAATATGAATCTTAAGATTATGTAGTTTTTATTTAATGATTGTTGATGTATGCATCGATTCCTTAATGGAGTTGTCTTCTTTGATTATAGTGGATTTCTTCAAATCCTTGATGGTATTGTCTTCTTTGGTGCTCTGCACTTTGATTTGATAAGAATTCTCTTTTTCTATGTCGTGTTCTTTATTTTGATAGAAGTTCTCCATTTCTGAGTTGTGTTCTTTAATCTTATTGGATTTCTCCGTTTCTCTTTTTTGTTTTGTAAACTGATTGGAATTCTCCATTTCTGAGTTTTTTTCTTTAATCTGATTGGATTTCTCTGTTTCTCTATTTTTTCTATAAACTGATTGGAATTCTCCATTTCTTTGTTTTGTTCTTTATTTCGATAAGAATTCTCTAGCTGGAGCCATAGTATTTTAGTAGAGGTGTAGTGTCCCATATTTTATTTGACTTGGTTTGACAGTCCATTCTGGATTTCCTTTAATGCTATTGAATTATTTTTATTTGCTTCTTTTGTAGTTTTGGAGTTTTTCTTTGAGGTAGTTGAGTACCAAGGTTTAGATAATATAGAATCCCAAACACCACATCCTCTTGACTTCAGATACCATTTCATTACTTCCTTCGATTAAGGCTAGTTTGTTCCATAAAAAAAGGGGGATTCATTTGTGGAGAGAGCCAGTTGTCCACCCATTTCTTCAGAATCTACCTTCCAATGTTAAAACTGTGTCGAAGGCACCCGCTCTGATACCAATTGTTCAAACATATACTGACATTTAGAGGGGGGCATGAAACAATATCTGGAACTTTTGAATTATTTTTACACTTTCATAGATTAACTTAATTAACTGAATAAGATATATGTAGCTCAATTAATTATCCATAAACATGTATAACACAAACTATATGAAGTAGGTAAAATATCATTCTTTTATTTATTTAACTTCAATTGAATATGAGAGCTCCAACTCTCTGATACAAGACCCAGCTTGTAGTTCTCACATCCAACTAAGAAATGTGGAATCCAACCTGCATAACAAGACCCATCTTGTTGATCTCAGATACATCTGAGATGTGAGGAATCCAACCCTCATAACAAGACTCAACTTGTAAACAAGCACCAACCTAATAGAATGAACTTTCATTCAATCCATTATATATATATCCACCAAGAAACTCTTAGATTCACCACCATTTCTAGTTTATATAGTATTTAAATAGGTATAGGATTGAACCATCATGTCTATTGACATGAACCATTGCACCTCTTTATTTAATTTTAACATAAATAATCTTCTCCTTTTATTGTGTAATTTTCTCAATTAATTAAAAGACTCGTTTTGATTCGAATTTCATCCACATGAGTTGATCATAGGTATGGATCAACTCCTTATATCGTTCCCATGCTTCTGTTGTGTCCCTAGTTCTTCAACAGACCAGATTCGAGATTTTACCGACTCTTTGTAGTGATATGGTGTTAATATTTTCAAATTCCAGGCCTTTAATTGTTTTACATAAAACGTATTCTGTAAAGGCATTTTCTTCAACCCAATGTTCAAATGATTGCATGCTCAAAACAATGGGTGTATCCATTTAAGCATTGTCACAAGACCAGTGCTAGAACCAAGTCCTCCGAACTTCAACCTTCTTTAATTTTATCAGAGTAATACTTCCCGAAGTAAACTTTGTCGAAGTACATATACGCACTCCCTGTTGACATTATTCGTCATATTCCCTTTGGATAAGAAACAAAGGTTTAACTCATTTTTTCTTTGTACTTATTGAACTTGTCCCTCAAGTTTCTTAAGAAACTTCACATGACCAGGAGCTTGGACCAGCTCTGTGGGTATTTGGCTCTCCCAGTATTCCAGATTATTGAACTTTTCAAACCTTATATTCATCTGGATTTTGACCTACCGAAGTGGTCATCAAGAGTGGGAAATCGATTGTTATCAGTTGTTAGTACTCCTTAAGATCAAGATTTCTCTCAAAGTAGATCAATAGTTAGTGTTACTTTGTGATTCACGCTTACTCTATTCTTCCATTACGTTTAATTAATGGTCAAGAATGATCCTGAAGTAGATCAACTATTAGTGTTACTTCGCGATTCTAGCCTTTGGAGATTAGTTGATAAAGGAATCTTGGATATCCATGAAGTTAGTCATCCCGATGTGACGTAGCTTGTTAATTTAACTATTGACATGGCATTGGTTGAGTGGATGTTGCATGTCACCTTGATTTGTGACATCCGTATACCTAATGTGCCAACTAGACCTTGACACTTGTCATTGGTTGATTAAGCCACGTGTCATATTTTTCTTACTATGTGTCTCGTCCTAGCTAAAAAGGAATATTCTTCGATTATTTGTCTTTGTAGGGATGCCACTTCCACATTCTTCAATTCTTTGAATGGATGATATCGAATGGAATATTATTTTTTCAATACTCTGATTTCGGATTGTTATAACAACTCTTCTCCACTGGACTCTGAACACTTTCCTCTAAACACCAATTAATAGTCACCACGTGTTATGAACTTTATGTACATCGAATAAAGGGTATTGAAGAGGAGTATTATTTTTTGACACTTCGATTTCAAAGTGTTAAAAACAACTCTTCTCCATTGGACTCTGAATACCTTCCTCAAAACATAAATCAATAGTCGCCACATGTTACCTTTCCGAAAATTGAATAAAGGGTATCGAATAGGAATATTGTTTTTGATGCTCTAATTTATGAGTGTTAAAACAAATTTTCTCCATTGGACTTGAATACCTTCCTCTGAACACTAATCAATAGTCGCCACATGTTACCTTTCTAGACATTAAATAAAGGGTATCGAAGAGGAATATTTTGTTTCTATACTCCCATATCGGAGTGTTAAAACAATTCTTCTCCACTCAACTCTAAATAGATTCCTACGAACACCAATCAATAGTGGCCACATGTTACGTCCAGATTCATCAATCAGGATCACCCCGAGTTGATCTCCACCATTGGTCTAGTACTACTTGATCTAATGGTTCATATTGCTCCCAAAATTTTTCCCTCGATATGACGGTTGGTTGGATTTTGGAACTTCATGCCTTTGGTCCCACTTATCCTATCCTTAAACTTCTTCATTGATGGTTGATAGCTGACCCAAATTTTCTTGACAATATCTGATGGTTGATGTTCATTTCATGACTTCAGAGATTTCAGGACTTCGTGTCTTATGGGGTCCGCTTATCCCATGCTTCCACATTGTTCTATCTAATGATAATGATAGGTCCCAAACTGATCTAATGATTGTGATTTCTCTTGAATATTGAATGGATGATTAGGATTCTAGGATCCTTCATGAATGGTTCTTCTTTGTAGGAATTGGATTTTATGTGATCTGATAGTCTAGTATTGTCCCGAGAACTACATCAATGGACAAGATTATTTTGGAGTTTTACTACGGGGATGTCAATATCAATAGAATTTATGTAGTGCGCTCTCCCTTCTGATCTTTCCTTCATCCTTTCCATGCTCTGATTTTGTGTGTGTATCCTTTCCCCGCTATCTCTCTTGAGCTTTAGGAACATAGGATCATTGTTGATCCTATCATGATCAACATTAATCACGAATTGCTTTTGTTTCTAGGTGATATTCGTTTACCCCGAGGTGATCTTCCTTTTTTTCTCATTACTATATATGTTTGAATCATGTTTCCATAAATGACAATACACAATCAATAATGCCAACAATCTCCCCATTTGGCATCGAGGGAAACATATTTGTAAAACAAATACTTTTTCTCCCCCTATCACTCATCTCATTTTCAACTTGGAGGATTGAACTTTTACTTATACCAATTTTTTTTTACTATTTTTATCCCCCTTTGACATCAATGACAAAGAGTTAAAAATAAATTATTTCTTTTCTCCCCCTGTGAATGTGCCAGTTGTTATCTCAATTTCTTGGGATTTTGTGTTCAAAATAGGTAGTCTTATTAATACCAATTTTTGTAGTGAATAAGTATTTTAAACCTAATCCAATGACTTCCTCATTTGATAATCAAATTAAATACTCCCCTTGAGTTTTCATTGTTTCATAGGGTTTTATTGTCTTCTCCTTTGTCATAAAGGATAAGGGTGTGAATCTTACTGATCTTCTTGATCTGTTTCTTCTTCTTCTTCTTGACATTTTGATTTTTGCAAGAGTACCAATTGACACCAATTGATACCTATTGATCATAGACAGTGATACCAAATGAACATTATCAATTGATCATTTTACATTTATAATCAATTGTTAAAGTTATCACGTTTAGTTCTTTGATTCCAAAATATCTTTACTGTTCTTTGATACCATTAATAACTTTTCTCTATTCATACTATGTATTTGTAGATTTTGAACTCCTTTGTTTCTTTATTCTTTAGATATTATTTGTTTTATTCATTACACACTTCTATAGACTGATTTTCTTTTGAGACTTCATCATCATCACCACTATTTTGTTCACCAAAAGTTTCTTCATCTTCTTCATTTTGCATTTTTCTTTAATTGGCTAATGGACTATTGATCTGCATGATATCGCCAAAATATACTATTGTGTCATATTCTCTTTTAGGAAATCTCCTTTCTTGAGCTTGATACATTTCATATTCAAATCTCTGAATTTCACATTCCTTATTAAGAAATTTACTCATCATTTTCTTATTATCAATTTCTTCAATTTTTGGTGCAAGATCATGTTTCTTGCTTTCTATTTCAAATTTTCTTCTCCATACTTTTTTATGAGATATTTTGTTTGTTGGATCTTTCTTTTCTAAATTTCTCCTTTGAGATTTTTCATCCAAACTTTGTTAGATTTTCTTCCTGAGTTGTATGAATTATTTCTCATGGATTGACTTCTTGAAATTCTATAGTTTTGGCATTTGTGACCAAACTTATCACAATTGTAACATCTCATTGTATCACAAAATTTTGTTCTGTGCCCAACAAAATTGCATCTCCAACATATTATTAAGTTTTTGGAACTTCATGAATTTTCCTTCTCCAGTTTTTTGCATTCCATTTCTTTATGACAAAAGTTATGATAGGAAAAGAGATATTCATTGAAGTCATTTCCATACTTAAATTTATTTTGACGTAGATATCTATCTTTTGATGTGATTCTTATTTTTTACTTTTATATTTTCCTCCCTTAACAAATTTCATGGTTTGTATTTGGTTTGTGACTATACATTTTTCTTTTGAGGAGGATGACCCTTTGTCATGTTTGTGAATGGTGCTCCCTTTTCTACCTTCTTCTTCCTTATTGTATCTAAGGCCAGTTTTTGCATCAGTTGGTCTTTGACTGTTCTAAATCCTATATAGGATAGGTGAGCTATCCTGGGATTTGACAGTTGCTTTTGTATTTACATTCTTCATTTTGAGGTTGGTAATTTACAATTCCAACATGTAACATGTTTTGTTTTTTCTTTTTTAGCCAACTGGATCTATAGGACTTCTTCTATTTCCTTAGCTTCTTCAAGTTGAGTATTTATATCGATGACCATTTCTTTTGTTTCATCCAAGACTTCTGTGCATTTATTATTTTTGTCATATGCCTTCAATTCTTCCATTTCTTTTATCAAATTTTTTATTTCTTCCTTGTTTTCTAGTTGAACCCTTTTGAGGTTGTTGGCTTCCAATTCCAACATGTGGCGTGATTCTTCCTTTTTAGTTAATTGGTTCTTCTGTGCTTCTTCATTTTTCTTAGCTTCTTCAATTTGAGTCATTATATTTTCATTATTAATTTCATTTATCTTTTTTATGTTAATAATTTCCAATTCCAAAATGTGACATGATTCTTCCCTTTTAGTTCATTTGATCTTTTGGGCTTCTTCATTTTTCTTACCTTCTTAAAGTTGTGTTTTTAGAAAAATGACCATTTCTTTTGTCTATTATAGTACTTATGTTATTTTATTGTCATGTGTCTTCAATTCTTCTGTTTCTTCTGTTAGATTAGCAACTTCGGTCTTCAATCTTTTGATTTCTTATTCTTTGTCTTCTAGTTGAATCTTTTGTTCATGCTCTTCATGGTTAGATTGATATAACTGTTGTAGTAGCAACATATCTCTCTTTTGAAATTTCTCCAACTCCTCTAGAGTGCACATATTTGTGTATTCAATATTGTCAAGAGTATCAACGGGAATTTTAAAATGTATATCATTTCCCAGATCCATATGAATATCTTATATTGCAGTTGTAATATCAATCTTAAGATTATGTAGTTTTTCTTTAGTGATTGTTGAGATATGCATCCATTCCTTAATGGATTTGTCTTCTTTGATGAAAATAGATTGATTCAAATCCTTGATGGTATTGTCTTCTTTGGTGATCTAAACTTTTATTTGATAGGGATTCTCTTTTTTTGTGTCTTGTTATTTATTTTTATAGAAATTCTCCATTTCTAAGTTTTGTTCTTTAATCTGATTGGATTTCTCTGTTTCTCTATTTTGTTTTATAAGCTAATTGAAATACTCCATTTCTATTTTTTATTCTTTAATCTGATTGGATTTCTTTGTTTCTTTATTTTTTTCTATAAGCTTATTGGAATTCTCAATTTCTTTGTTTTGTTCTTTATTTTGAAAAGAATTCTCTAGCTAGAGCCATAGTATTTTAGAAAAGATGTAGTGTCTCATATTTTCTTTGACTTGGTTTGACACTCCATTATGGATTTCCTTTAATGCTATTGAATTATTTTTCTTTGCTTCTTGTGCATTTTTGGATTTTTTCTTTGAGGTAGTTGAGCACCAAGGTTTCAATACTACTGAATCATAAACACCACATCCTCTTGACTTCAGATATAATTTCATTCCTTCCATCCATGAAGAGTACTTTTTTTCCATCAAATAAGGGGGCTTCATTTGTGGAGAGAACTATTTTACCCATTTCTTCAGAATCTACCTTCCAGTGTTAAAATTGTGTTGAAGGCACCCACTCCAATACCAATTGTTGAAACATACACTGACGCTGAGAGAGGGGGGGGTGAATCAGTGTCTGGAACTTTTGACTGCTTTTCACACTTTCATATATTAACTAAATTAACCGAATAAGATACATGTAGCTCAATTAATTATTCATAAACATGTATAACACAAACTGTATGAAGTAGATAAAATATCATTCTTTGATTTATTTAACTTGAATGAATACAATTAAAATCAATCCTTTAATATCTTCAACTTCAACTGAATATGAGAGACCCAACTCTCTATTACAAGACCCAACTTGTAGTTCTCAAATCCAACTCAGAAATGAGGAATCCAACCCTCATAACAAGACCCAACTTATTGATCTCGGATCCAACTGAGATGTGAGGAATCCAACTATCATAACAAGACTCGGCTTGTAAACATGAACCAACCTGATAGAATGAACTTTCATTTGATCCATTATATATATATATATATATATCCACCAAGACACTCTTAGGTTCACCATTGTTTCTGGTTTATATAGTATTTTTAGTATTCATCTGGAGTTTGACCTACCAAAGTGGTCATCAAGAGTGGGAAATTGGTTGACATTGATTGTTAGTACTCCTTACTCTATCATTCCACTATACTTGATCGAACAATCAAGAATTATCCCGAAGTAGATCAACGGTTAGCGTTACTTCAGGATTCACGCTTACTTTATCCTTCAATTACATTTAATCAATGGTCAAGAATGATCCTGAGGTAGATCAACTATTAGTGTTACTTCGTGATTCTATACTTGGGCGATTAGCTGATAAAGGAATATTGGATATCCTTGAAGTTAGTCATATTAGAGTGGCGTATCTTTCTAATGTCACTATTGACGTGGGACTGGCTAAGTGGTTGCCACATATCACCTTGATTCATGAATTTCATATACCTAATGTGCCAACTAGACCATGAAACTTGTCATCTCTTGATTGAGCCATGTGTCATATTTTTATTAATACGTGTCTTGTTGAAGCTTAAAAGTAGTATTCTTCGATTCTTTGTCTTCGGAGGGATGCCACTTCCACATTGTTCAGTTCTCCGAATGGATGGTATAGAATGGAATATTCTTTTTTTGATACTCTGATTTATAACAACTCTTCTCAACTAGAGTTCGAACACTTTCCTCCGAACACCAATTAATAGTCAACAGGTTTTATGACCTTTCTGGACATTGAATGAAGGGTATCTAAGAGGAATATTTTGTTTCGATACTATGATTTCAGAGTGTTAAAAACAACTCTTCTCCACTAGACTTTGAATACCTTCCTCCGAATATAAATCAATAGTCACCATGTGTTACCTTTTTGGACATTGAATAAAGGGTATCGAAGAGGAATATTTTATTTCGATACTCTGATTTTAGAGTATTAAAACAAATTTTCTCCACTAGACTCTGAATACCTTCCTATGAACACCAATCAATAGTCATCATGTGTTACCTTTCTAGAAATTGAATAAAGGGTATCGAAGAGGAATATTTTGTTTCGATACTCTAATTTTGGAGTGTTAAAAAAATTCTTCCCCATTGGACTCTAAGTAGCTTCCTACAAACACCAATCAATAGTGGCCACATGTTACCTCCATATTCATCAATTAGGATCACCCTGAGTTGATCTCCACCATTGCTCTAGTCATACTTGATCTAATGGTTTGTATTGCTCCCAAATTTTTTCCCTCGATTTGACGGTTGGTTGGATTTCTGAACTTAATGCCTTTGGTCCCTCTTATCCTATCCTTCCACTTCGTCATCAACAGTTGATAAATGACTTGAATTTTCTCCACAAGATTTAATGGTCGACGTTCGTTTCACAACTTCGGAGATTTCAATAATTCGTGTCCTATGGGATCTTCTTATCCTGTCCTTCCACTTGGTTATATCTGATGATCAGGATAGATCCTGAACTAATCTTACAGTTTTGATTACTCCTGAATATTGAATGGGTGATTAGGATTCCAGGATCCTTCATGAAGGGTTCTTCTTTGCAGGCTCTAGCTTCTGTGTGATCTGATGGTCCAGGATTGTCCTGAGAGCTACATCAATGAATATGATTATTTTGTATTTTTACTATGGGGATTTCAATCCTAATAGTATTTATGTAATGCACTCTCCCTTCTGATATTTCCTTCATACTTTCCATTCTCTGATTCTTTGTGTGTATCCTTTCCCCATTATCTCTCCTTAGCTTTAGGAACATATGATCATTGTTGATCCTATCGTGATCAACATTAATCAAGAATTTATTATTTTGTAAGGTGATATTCCTCTGCCCTAAGGTGATCTTACTTTTTATCTGATTATTGTATATGTTTGACTCATGTTTCCATTAATGACAATACACAATCAATAATGCCAACAATGTTGAATCTGGTTGTGAAAGCTCTGAATTTGTATTAATAAAGGATGTAGGTTGTGGTTGTTGCAACTCAACAATAGAAGAGTCATATTGTGGGATGGAATCTTTTGATTGAACAAATTGAGTCTTAATGGTTGAAATATCGAGACAACTTTCAACTGGAAATGAATTCCCAACAAAACCAAGTACGAATTTTACTGGTCTCATCACAGGCTAAATTGGATGTACAATCCCCTTTCCATTCTTACCAAGGCCACCACAAATGTATCCCATCTTATGCATCAATTTTGAACCAAAACCACAAGTGTGAAACTCAAAATTTGGTGAAGGAATATCAATAGTACTTATCAATGCAACAATGACATTATAAGTAAGAGACTGTTGTAGATCTTTATGCAAACAAGCAATAATATCTTCCTTCTCTTTTAAATCAGCCAAAAAATGTTCATTGAAAAGAGTGAATTTCTCCTCCATGTCATTAATCTGAATGGTCCAAGTATCAACTTGAGCTTATTGATCCTCCATTAGACTCCCAATGAGTCCAGAATCCTTGGAAAAATAGGTACACATGTTTTGAAGACAAATATTGGATCTCTCTTATTCACCTCAAAGTTTTCTAACTTCTTTGACAAGTTTTAGATTTAGACTCTGAAGGGTCAATATAAATGCATATTTTTCCTCCATTAGAATGATTCTCTCCCAACTGATTATGAGAAACCCCTAAAATTTTACTCTCAATATGCAAGTGAAAGAATTGAGAAATCACTGCAGATAGGGCACATCAAATGAAAAAATTTGTATCAATTTTAGGAGGCAATATTTTAGCTTCCTTTCTGAGAAAATGGTGAGGCATTTTGCCAAAATTTTGAAAACCCACTTGCATAATGGGTTGATTTACTTCTTAGGTGGGTTGTTTCCTCAAAAAGTTAATGTTTTGGGAGAAATCACTATAGAAAGGTCACTTTAAATGGAAAATCCGTATCAGTTTTAGGAGGTGATGTTTCATCTTCCTTTATGATAAAATGGTGAGGAATTGTGCCAAACGATTGAAAACCCACTTGCATAATGGATCGATTTACTTCTCAGTAAGGTTGTTTCCTTAGAAAGTTAATATTTTGGGAGAAATACATTTGTCTTTTACATGGATTTTGCTCGCCAAAACTCTGATTTTCCTTATTCTCTAGCTTGTCTGGAATGCTCCAAGAAACTTAGCTCTGATACCATGTCAATGTTTCATCAAAACCCGCACAGGAGATCTAGATAAATCAAGTACAAACAAAGATTATTAAGAAAGGATGAGAGATTCAATATGGAATAATGAGAAAATATATTCACACTACTCCAATGAGCTTATCAATGAATGAATGATTAATTGATGATGATCAATATGAATGATACAATGAATGAGTGGAATACACTCATATATAGAAAATAAAATTCCATAATTAAGAAAATAAAAATAAAAAAGTTATATGTCCTTAGGAATACATGCATGCATAATAGTGATGGTCCAAATAGAAAGTCTAAAATAGAACTAGTCAGTTAACTCCCATTGAACTAGTGTGTCGAAAATAGAAATTTCTCCAATAGTTGTTGGAGGTGTTGTGTGATCCAAAGACCTATGCGTAGATTATGTGTACATAATAAGGCCCAAGAGAATTGGCCATTGATTTAATAAAATTTGTAGAGGTTGTCAGTAAAATTACTTTTTATGATTTAATTTTCTAATATATTGTGTGTGGAATGTCTAATAGTATTTTAATGCATTTGCATATTTTTTGTATGATGTGATGTAGGATGCTAAATACTACTTCAAGTGGTATTATATCAAGTGAATTCTGAGAGTGTGGAAGACTCTTGCATATTGTATATAGTTCCAAAAAAGAGTGTAGTGCTAGGTAAAATTTCCTAACAAGAGGAGTGCATGGATCATGAGAAAAGTTTCATAGTTGTAGGCATGGGTTGTAGAGATATGGTAAAATACAACAAGAGTATTGTTGTGAAAGAGAGGAAAATGATGCGGAAAAAATGTCTAGTGAGAGAACCTGCATAAGAAATAAAGGAAAATGGTGTAGACAGAGCATTGAGTGATGTAGCCTACATAAGAGAAGAAAAAATATTATTTTTAAGAATGTATATTCTAAAGAAGACAACATGATAGGAAGAATCAGATTTCCTATGAGTGGTAGAAGAAGAGACAATAGAAGAAATGAGAAATATGTTGTATAAAAACTTAAAGAACTCATATTTCAGATGTGGAAGAGAATGGATGCCTTCGGATTGGCTTAGCAAAGTGGAAGGGTCACATGTTAAATTATCCTAAGAGGAGGATGTGAAACAACACCAAATGAAGATGGAGACTCCATATTTTTTGGAAGTGAAAATCGAAAAGTATTGATGGAGTGGATTGAATAAATGCATTAATATTTCGAGTGCGATGAGATTAAATACTCCTACAGGTTGAATATTTCCTATGGGATATTGAGGATCAATGCACATGATTGGTGGAAAAAATTTAAGATGGATAGAAGGTGGAGAGGCAAAGACAAGATCTAGAGTTGGGAGAAGTTGGTCACCAAATTTAAGTTTTCAAATTTTGATTATCATTTGAAATGAAGATAATATTAGATAAATTAAAGTAGAAGAATATTTTGATGAATTTTGTAAAATGTCCATGAGAGTTGGTCTTATAAGAGATAGTGTTGAAGAAATCATGAAGTTTGTGGATGGTCTTAAATTGTTCATTAGAAGGTGTGTGAAGAATATGAATACCGTAGAGAAGGTTTTTCAATTAGCTTTGTAAGTTGAGAAGTTGTTGATGGAGAGAAAGAAAAAGAGAAATAAAGAGAGGAGAAATTAAAAAACAATTATCTCAATTGATGTTGATAATAATGGTGAAACTAAGAGTGGGGTGATTAAAATTAATCACACAAGTGGAAAGATGTTTGGAGAACAACATACATATGAGGTGAAAGAAGGTGACTGTAGCAGGAAAGAAATTGTTTTCCAATATGTGGAGAAGGAGAAAAGAGTGCATGAAGTGTATGTTGTCAATAACATGCAAAAAGAAAGTGAAGAAGGATTTGCATCATAAGAGTGCAAAGAAGAGATTGAGGTGAAGGATTTTGCGCAACAAACTTGATAAGTAGTATAGAGGAGTAATTTACCTAAGATAGTGTATGCACAAACCAAAGATTAGTTGTAGCAGTGAGTGATGGTGTAGCGAAAGATGGTGTTATACTAGAGAATGGTGTAACTAGAGAAATGTTAATGAAGAAGGTGCATATGGGAATTTTTGAGTCCCATAATGTTTTTTTATTGATTTTGTTGAAAGTGTAGTGGAATGTGCAACAAGAGACAATAATGTGGATCATACCAAGAGAATATGAAAAAAACATGTTGTCAAAGTGGAGAAGATGATTAGGTGAAGATGCCGAGTAGTAGTGTAGAAAAGAAACAAATAAATATTGAAGATGAAGGAATACATGATGGTTCATTATGGAGAAGTAGTTGCAGCAAGAAAATTTGATGCCAAAGAGAGACAAATATCAAGAAGCATAGAAGCAAGTAGATATTCAGAGTGTGTATAGAAAATATTGCAATAACAGAGTGGTTAGAGTCCAAGAAAAATAGAGTGAGTAGATGTTTGAGTAACAAGAATTAGTGGTGTCCATTGAGATAGTGGTGATGGTGTAGAAGAGTGAGGATATTGTTGGGCCCTGCATTTTTTAGAAATGTYTATWTTTTGGAAATGCCAAAGTTTCAAGGAAAGAGTTGCATGACCAGCTGGAAAATGGAMAGTAGTGGAAATYCGTTAGATGGGCGGAAATATAMTTGAAAGGTAACAACAACAGAGACAAAAAATACCACCATGTATCAGTTAGAMAAGAACTTAGGAAAGTGAAAAAATMATTGGATGATAGCGGAAAAAGGCCAGAAAAATAGAGAAACAAGAAGTCTAAGAAGTGGCCAAGAGAATAATATAAAGAGGAAGCCATCATGATGAGGAAAAAAGTTACAAAGGTTAATGAAGTTCATGAATGAGAGAATGAAGAAAGAAAATAGGGGAGCTACTGATATTTTTGTTGTTTGGGTTGGGGTCAATTTATTATTGTATTAATATTCTTGTAATGGGTTTTGGGGATGTTATTGTGCTTGCACAGTAGGGTAGAGGTTGTAATGGATATTTGGTAAAAAAAAAATTTGCATAAGCTATTGTACGAAAGATGTAATCTCTATATGACAATTTTGAGATGTTGATAATATAAAGGATTTTTGGGGCCCTAAAAATTATTTTATACTATGTATTAATATATGGTTTATATGATGTGAAATAACTTTTATCATGTTTATTTAGCATTTAATCATTGTCTATGAATGTATTTTCATATTGATGTATGAGTCTGAACATGGCAATTTCAAATCCGATGATGAATTTTATTTGACTCACTTCACCACACACGTCTTGGATGCACTTCGAGTGAGACCTACTTCCCTTGTGGAACGTTAAATGTGCCAACGCTCCTAGAATACAGTGATATATTTTGTTGGAAACCTTCGAGAACCCTGGTCTCAATTTTTGCACCAACAAATGGTTCTATTCTAGGGACCAGAGCTTTAAAGTGAGTTTGGATTTTCAAATATTATGTTGAGAATTGGTGGGAAATAAGGTCCAACATGTTCATACAACAAGAAGTTGAGATACAACATAGAATATTTAGGGTTGTGAATAGTGGTTTCTTCTATTCAAAACCTATGAGTGACTAGTATGAGGTATTTTAGATCAAATTTCATGAAGAGGCATTTTAGTGATTAGATCGGTTGTAGGAAGATTTGGAATACAAAGATCGATCTAAAAGAACATATAACTATATTGTTGAGGGTTTAGTGATTCTTCATCGATTAGATCACCATTTATCTCATGCTTTGGATTTTTGCGTGCAGACTAATTTGGGAGGCTATCTTATCGATTTTGCTGCAGAGAACCACCAATCATTTTCCAAGGCTAAAGCAATATTTAAAGAAGGATATCGAGGAAGATTGCTGCGGGAAATACCCTTATGGATCGATATTTTATTAGTATAATAAGGAATGTTTTATATTCCTTTAGCTAACATGGTAGTGTAAACCCTGACGCTCGGGGGAGGGTGATTTAGGTGAGGGTTCATGAGTTATGTCAAGAAATATTTTCTAGGAGATATGGGGGGTCATCAAAAGAAAAGTGAAAGAGACAAAGGAGCTAAGAGGGTTTTTATTCTTGAGAAGATGTGGAAGAAATAGATGAGAAAGGTGATTAAGAGGTTTGATCAATTGCAAAAGGAGATAGGCTTTGAGAGTACTCATAGGAAAGAGTTGGAAGAGTCACGGGACTTGAAGAGATGCAAAAGGGTGGCCAATTGGTGGTTGAAGGAGATATTTGGTGAAAGAGGTGAACGTTATGGAAGAAGAATACCAAAGGAATGAATTTTATAATAGATGAATGAAATATTGAAGATAAATGCCACCACTAAAGAATAATACTCATCTAGAACCGCTAAAGAAGTTACAATAAGCTCAGAACCTGCAACCCCAGAAAATGATGGATTGCATCAATATGTTAGTGCATCACTACAAATGAACGAGACCCCCAAGATCAAATAATTTCTCTCCAGAGGAAAAGGAACTAGCCATGAATCACCCATTCCCTTAGTGCCATCTACAAACCTAGTAATTTCTACAACCAATCTTTCTATTAATTTTGTTATTTCTAATCCTTCTAGTCCAGCGAGCTCGAGTAGTAGTAGAAGTGGAAGTATGGAATGTGTTCTGTTTATATCAAAACCAAGACCCTCGGGGTTCATATTAATAGGATATCCAATTACATCAATGACATATAAACACACAGGGTCTCTTACCTGATACCCAGAGTTTTGGGGTAAAGGGGATGAGGATGTCGAGCAACATTGGTTTCTTTCTGAAGCCATATGGAGGTCTCATAGAAATCTAGATGCAAACAAATTGGTTGAGTTCTAAACTATTTTGAGGGGTCGAGCTCTAAATTGGTACATGAAATTTATCGAGCCAAAGAATAATCAAGGGTAGCCTTTCTCTTTAGACCAGGTGATGCAGAAGTTTATAACGTAATTTTGATTACCTCAGTCAGAGAAACAGGATGTGTAATACATACCAACTAAATTGTATTATTGATTCTGATTCAAAAATTTGCGACTAAAAAAAAAATGACATTATCATAAAATAACTTCATCATTAGATTTTTATCTATGATCATAAGACATAGATGCTCATCTTGTGTCATGTACATAAGAGAGAAATTTATTTTTAATCTGGAATAAACAATGACTCCATGATTGTTTACAATTGTACTCAAGGTTCATCAACACCTCGGTTGATTGTCATTTATTCTATGAATAAATTATTTCTTAAGTTATACTCTACAACCCTTTGTAGAATACACACTTATCACTTGTCCCTTGTTTATTCAACTTGTTAACTTATACAAGGAACATTATTTAACTCTTGTAATTATTTGAAAAAATATAATTTTGGATATCTCCTACCTCATTCTTAACTTTTATTAAAAATATTAATTATTTTTTCTAGACTCACCTTATATATATATATATATACGTAAATCTAAGTTTATGAGGTTTTTGAGTTGGCATACTAATTTACAGATTTAATAGGACTTTGCTTGGATCGAGGAACCAATTTGTTTGCTCATTCAACACCTTTGGTAGTCTAGTCTCATCGTATTTACTAGTATGCACTCACTCGAAACTATACTTCACGTACCTCTCGTATAGTTTAAGCGTTTATTTAAAGGAATTAGGACTGTAAAGAAGTTATGGTAAGTGTTCAGTCTCAACACGTTGTTCGTCGACGTACCTGGTGTCCTGGCCTTTTCTATATCATCCACTAATTTCTTACCGTGCACTCATCTATCACATGTCCTGGAATGATCGGCCTGCAACTATTGTACTAAGTGATAGTAACATTGGGTTTGGAGGAATTCCTTGATTCAACCCCATTTACAATATGCAAAGGTCACAAAAATATTTTTCATTATCATTCGCATTTTATTCCTATTTTTAGAGGGGTTCTTGTTTTGACTATGCTCTGTTATGAGGGAAATCTCTCTATGGCTAGGGGAAAACCACAAAAAACAGAAATGACTGTAGAAATCAACTCTATTCTCAAGTATGATATATAAAAAAATATGCTAGCAAGACAAGATAAAATTCCTACCTCGTCCAGAGGTTCGATGAAGTCCACCGTTAAGCACTCGACCCAAAGCAATACACTTGAAACTAGTCCTAAAAAACCAAGCAAAGCAAGCATATGGTGATAATATATGATGTTATCACATTCAATAGCATAATCCATTAACATACATAAAAAATACTCCCATGGAATAATAATTCAAATATCTTCAAGATATCAATTGGATGAGAAAAGAGTATTTCTATCAATATATGATCAACAAAAGTGAATAAGTTACAGACTTCTGTGTCAGCATGGTTTGGAACCAAGAAACTAAGTTCCTTCCAGTTGGGCCTCCACCACTTCAATCCTCCACCAAAGGCAAACTAATAGAAGGGAGACAATGAAGTTCTCAATCAATAAGGGAAGATCTTGGGGGATGAACATTGTTTCCATACTTAAAGGAAAAAGGGATGCAGACTCAATGTGAAGTGAATAATTCCTCCAGAGTAACTATGCTCTCAAATTTGAATTCTTTATCCTCCTTTCCATAGCTCAGAATTGGCCCATTTATATCCTTCAAGTGGAACTGAAGGGCCCAGTCGGAATGTTTCCAGTATATGGAAGGCCAAGGATCATTGATCTCCTGTCGTGACATGGAAATCCGACACCATTTTTCATTTTTGGGCACATTTTTCGATGTACATGGGTTGTAGTGGTGCAACCTGTGTATAAGCATGTTGTATAGTAGACAAGGTGCGTATATGTGGAAAAGATGTATTTTTAGCTCTGGTATTTGCAAAAAGGGATAAAAATTATGCATAGGTAAATGGAAAAACGCCCTCTGTGCAATATTGCATGGGGTGAGGCAAATATTGCTATAACATGCTCCCTTAATATTCTGAATCCATAACTCATTTTTTCCCTTAGTATAAGAAGAAGCCTCCAATCTACAAGCTTATACATTATTCGTAAGAAGAAAACATGGTTTAAAAGGATACCAACAATTTGGTCATCACACAATCACAAGGTTTCTTCTATCTGAGGTTGACGAGCAACAATCTATGACACCGACCGAGGTAAGGATATTATTTTTCCTAGACTTTGGGTAGAACAATTTTAATTACATGCCTATCGATGTACTAATTTGTGCACCAGTATTTCCATTAGTCCCTTARACATAGAATAATGATAAATCCCATGTTTTCCACTGTAAATGTAATTTCTTCGTCTCTATTTTTATGACCTCMATGATCATTTCCATACTTTTATTGAGGATCCAACYGTAGTTAATTTACGACCTTTACCTAACTAACTCATTTCTCCCATAGTGTTTTCCATTATAATTTAACTCATTGATATGTTAATCCCCAATTTATTTCACTTTCTTCGATGTAGAGTTTACCTGTTATGTCAAACATCATTTTAGAAACAATATTTTACTCTTTCCTCAATCATTCATTAATTGAGTTGTAACCTAGTTTGATACTCACTTGACACTTATAAAATTTGACTATGAGTAGTCTTTGTCCTTACCAGGATCCCAAATTTTTGGGATTCATAAGAATCTTTTGTTGTAGTTACTGGTTGGTAATAATTGTTGGGCCCTTTGCTTTTGGGTTTGAAGTTGTGCAAGAAGGACTACAGTCCTAGTTTTGATCAAACATGAGTTGCACAAGCTATAGAAAGAGATGGATAGTGGAGCAAGTAAAGGAACATAATTTCGAAAAGGAACAATGCAACACCATCAAGGAAAAAGCAGTTACAACAGAACAAGAAAGAATGAGATCCCAAAGACAGAAGATCTCACTCAACCTATATATGAGATGCATATTATTGTAAAAGTGATGGGTTTTTAGTTGTTATTGTTGGTTAGATGATATGGTTGGGTTGGGTTGGCTATTGTTGGTTGGGTGTAGTTGAGAAAAGGTTATGTAATTGTAATTTGTATACAATTCTGGGAACAAGGGTAGATAGAGCTCTGTGACATGAGCCCCGAGCCAGAATGTTGTAAGAGATTATTGATTTTCATATCTGAGATTGTACCCAAGAAGCCCTCATGAAAATATATGAAGGACCCAAAGTTTTGAAATATAATGTGTCATTATGTGTTTATGCTTATGAATTGTCTCTTTACAATACTTATTTATGCTTGATAAGATCAATGTGATATCTATGTTTACAAATGCTTCCGCAACTTGAGTATCTTTAGTTCCAGTATGAATGAGTTTAGATATGTTCTGTAGTTAGTCTATTTTGTGAAAGATCATGGTGAATCTTGAAGGTTCTGGAAACCCACCTAAGTATTCTCCTTGCCCTTCCCTATCCTTTTGTTTTGGTTGCGCTTCGGGTGAGACTTATTCTCTTTAAGGGAGATGAAAATTCCAGTTCTATAGACTAATCGGTGCCTTTTCTTGGTAACTTGAGAAGGGCACTGGTATGATCAATTCCATGCCAACAAAATGGTTTTGTCGTTGGAACCTGCGTTAAAAGGGAACCTGTAGGGAGAATGCTTCTGTGGATTCACAGATATGATATTCACCACTGGTGGGAGAGAAATTGTGACACCTTCATATGGAAAGAAGTGGAGCTGAGAGGAAAATATGAGAAAGATACACGAGAGGTTATATTTTACTCAGAAACATCGAGTGACTAGTATGAGATATTCTAGGTTAAGTTCCCAGAATAACTTTTCCACTAGATAGATAGGCTCCAAGAAGCTCTGGAATTCCAAGAATGAGTCAAGAATACCTACACTTGGGATATATAAAATATCGCAACACTTTATCGGTTGGATTTTCCAGTAATGCGAGTGATCGATTTCTGGGTCAATACAAAATTAGAAGGATACATTATCGAGTTTGTAGCTGAGAATCATCAATCTTTTTCATGGGTAGAAGTGGATTTCAAGAAAGACGCAAGGGGAATACTGTTGAGATAAATCCCTTTCTGGATTAATATTTTCTTGATGGAAGAGGGGATGTTGACTATGTCCCCAACCAAGATGGTAGCACAAACACCCTCGCTTGGGGTGGGGTGAGTTTGGGGTGGAGTCATGGCCTGAGAGAGGGGAGAGGGTTCTTTGAAAAACGGGGGAGTAGCAATAAATGAACTCAAGAGATGAGTGATCCTTGAAAAGAGTCGCCATATTTAAGAAGTGGTGGAGCGGTAAGATAAAGAAAGTAGTAAAACAGTCTGAGAAGTTGTGGAAAGAAGTCGGACCAGGAGAAGTAGAGGAAGAAGATATGTAAGAGTTGCAAAAGATGAGAAGACATGAAAGACTGGCTACTCAAAGGTTAAGTGAGAGAGAAGAACAGAAATAAAGAAGTCCCCAAGAGGGTGGAAAAGAAGGAGAAGTTGTAGAAACATGAGAAAAGGAAGCCAACCTGGATCTTGAAGAATAAAGAGAATATCCATCCCTGATGCCAGGAAAGATCGAGAATCAATATGAAGAGACCGCTCAAGAGGATGAGAGAAAGACCCCCCAGATCAAAGAAACCTGCCCCGAAGCCAGTGGAACCAGCCCTGAAACACCCATACCCCAAGTGTATTCTATACAAGTGGTAAATTATATACTACCTTCTTATGCTATTCGTGTTCCATTACAGTCAGTCATTCAGTCACAATCAGTAGGCGCGAATATTGGGAGGATATTTGGATCCCCTGGTAAATCACAACTAGGACCATTAGGTTTTATTTTGGTAGGAGTAGTAAGATCAACAATGGATAGTAACATGGGAGGTTTGATTGCTCGATACCTAGAATTATGGGGTAAGGGAGATGAAGATGTTAAGAAGAATTGGTTCTTATGTGAAGCAATCTGGAGGTGCATAGGGATGCTGGATGCGAATAAATTGGTTCAGTTCCAAAATACTTTGAGAGGTCATTCTCTCAAATGGTACATGAAGGCTATTGAGCTAGGAATACCAAGAGTGTAGGGTCAAGTGTTCACACTTGACCAGGTACAGACAAATTTCATAGAGGAGTTTAAGCTACCTCAGTCAGAGCAACAAGCTCTGTCCGAGTTGCATGAAATTCAACAAAGGGAAGGTGAATCAGTCTAGGAATATAGACAGAAGTTTAAATATGCTATAGGGAGGTTATCTCATCTAATTCATGAGGAACATAAAAAATAATGGTATATCCAAGGATGGCTACCTCTGGCACGAATTATGTTAACGCAACAACGGATAGCCACTTTGAGAGATGTCTTGGAACAATCAATGAAGATTGAATCCATGGCAAGATATATGGGGATACAAAGAGTGAACATACCCCTAGAAGATGCAAATTTGGTGCAACTGTAAGGGAAAATATCGGTCCCTTACAGAGAATATTCAACAATTGAAAATACCTAGACCAAGACGACCGCAAGTCTGGTGTACCAGATGTTACACAAAAGGACATATGGTGAACGAATGTCCACAAATGAGGGGAATGGGACCTTCTCAAAATATGATGGGACCTTCATCAGGACCCACCGGAGGAGTTGTGCAAGTATCCACGAATTTACCATTCCATACCCCAAATCCCATATCATGATTTTCCAGGTAATCAAGCAGTGCCATCAATTGAGTATTGCATGATTTGTCGAATTCATGGGCGCGGGAAAAGACGGTGCCCCATTATTAAGTAGTATTCAACAATATCGAATACTGTGCATTGTGATTTTTGTGTATCTACCACACATGCTACGAATCAGTGTAGAGCATTGGATGCACTTACAGACAAGATGGATAGAACATCATTCAGGGTGAATGAAACCCCTCAGGGATCGGGAAGAGTTCATTGAGGTGTATCTAGAGGAGACTTCAGAGGAGGAATAATCGTGGGAAGAGGACCAAGTAGATGTTAAAACTGTGAAGAGCAAGGCCACATGGGTAGAGATTGTCCCCATCCAAGGCGGCCTTGGTTCCAGACTACTTTGAGAGGTCGCACTCTCAAATGGTACATGAAGTCCATTGATCTAGGAGTACCAGGAGTGTAGGGTCAAGCATTCACACTTGACTAGGTACGAACAAAGTTCATAGTGGAGTTTAAGATACCTCAGTCAGAGCAACAAGATATGTATGAGTTGTGCGAAATTCAGCAAAGGAAAGGTGAATCGACCTGGGAATACAGCCAGAAGTTTAAAGATGCTATAGAGAGGTTAGCGCATCCAATTCATGAGGAACATAAAAGAGAATGGTATATCCAAGGATTTCTACCTCTGACACAGATTCTGTTAACGCAACAATGGATATCCACTATAACAGTTTCCTTGGAACAATCGATGAAGATTGAATCCATGGTAGGATATCCAGGGAGCCTTAGAGTGACCATACCCCCAGCAGATGAAAATTTGGCACAACTACAAGGGAAAATATCGGCACTTATAGAGAAGATTCAAGAATTGACGATACCCAGACTCGGACGACCGTAAGTCTAGTGTACCAGATGTTACACAGAAGGACATATGGTGAACGAATGTCCACGAATGAGGGGAATGGAACCTCCTCAGAATCTAATGGGACCTTCATTAGGACCCATGGGAGGAGTTCCGCAAGTATCCGCGAATTTACCATTCCATACCCGCAACCCCATATCATGCTTTTCCAGGTAATCAAGCAATGCCATCAGTTGAGTATTGCGAGATTTCTTGAATCCATGGGCATGGGCCAAGACATTTCCCCATTATTCAGTCATATTCAACAATATCAAATACTTTTCATTGTGATTTTTGTGCATCTGCCACAGATGCTATGAATCAGTGTATATCATTGGATGCACTTGCAGACAGGCTGGATTGAACATCATTCAGGGTGAATGAAACCCCTCACGAACTGGGAAGAGGTCATGGAGGTGGAGCTGGAGAAGACTTCAGAGGAGGAATAACCGAGGGAAGAGGACCAAGTAGATGCTACAACTATGATGAGAAAGGCCACATGGCTAGATATTTTCCCCATCCAAGGTGGCCTTGGTTCTCTCACTACAGAACCAATGGGAACGCAACTGAAGACTACCCAGAATTAATTGCAAAATGGGAATATAAGGTACGTCAATGAGGAAATAACCTCATCAGTTTAGAGATAAAGATATTTATTAGAGGACAACTTCCCAACCTTAATATTGTTACTTGAGGAGAGGAAAAGACTAGTGCAAATGCTGACAATGTACCTAAGATCCAGAAAGCAGCACCTAAGGAGGACAGATATGATCCTCTGAAACAAAATGTATTCTTTAAAAATTCCATAGAAATATTTTAGAATATCCTTGGCCCTGAGATGCAAGAGAAACCCCTTCATCCTATTGGTTACCCTAATATTGTGCAAGTCCCTGCTTCACCCCCTATGCCCAAAAACCCTATAAGCCTAATGAGACAACCTGAGATGCCACAAAATGTAGTTGACCTTTGGTTTCAGTTATTTTCTGATATTCTTTGGAATGACCAATTGACAGAAAATTTTCACAATGCACTATACTTAGTTCTAGGGAATGAAGAATCTCTAGAAACAAGAATAAGGACTAATATTCCTAAGAAGAATACTCAAAGAGTGAAGAGAAGAGAAGTATGAACTAGAAAAGAGTTTAGATTAGGAGACCAACTAGATGAATTTGAGATTAAGGATGTCATGTTAGATCTAGAATTTGATGTTGATATACTTCCTAAAAAGACTTGGGAATCTTTAGGAAAACCTCAGTTGACATATTCCCCAATCCAGTTAAGAATGGTCAATCAATATTGTATTTTACCAATAGGAAGACTGGAGAAAGTGGAAATAGATGTTATGGGAGTGAATATTGTAGTTGATTTTGAGGTGATCGAAATCATGGGGGATAAGGACCCTTATCCTGCACTACTTGGTATTGATTGGGATTATAAAAACTATGCAGTGATTGACCTAAATAAATACACTATGAAATTTGAGGCAGCCAAATTAAAAGTGGTTCAACCCTTGGCTTTGTATGTAGGACCTCGATACACAGAGCCAACAGACAACAATATGGAGGGAGAATACCTAGACTAGTTGTACAATGTGATAGTGGGAACAAGAGAAGACTACATAAATCTTACTGTTGATGGATCAGTAAGTTGGAGTAGCATACAATCAGCGGATGAAGATTCAGAAATGGAATTTGACAGTTGGTAGCAAGGTTCATATGAAATATTTTCAAGAATATGCGCAACTGTCAAAGAAACTAGATGGGTCGGAACCGAAGTCAGAGAACACTCGATATATAATGGTGCCTCAGGAATTGACATTTTTCTAGTCAACATGGAAGAAAATATAGTGGAGGATCAAAGGATCTCAGTGTTGGATTTATCCCTCCAGGACACCCCAGCCAGATGGTGGACTAATCACAAAGCCTTAGTTGGGAACTGCGAATATGTGAAGCAAGCTATCCGATATAGATTTCAAGATAAGGAGAAGTTGGAATCAAATATGTAGATGGATTTCCAAGTTGCACAACTGTTCAATGGACAGTCTGATCCTAAAGAACATATTGAATAATGCGTGAGACAATGGCAAGTTGTGGAAATACCATCTCGCTTCTGGGTTCAAGAATTTCCCCATTCACTAGGTCCAATTATGAAAGCTTGGTACATACATGAAGAAACCATAAGATAGACCAACGACTGGAAAATGTTGGCTGATCACTTTTGCAAGGAATTCTCATTTACAAGTAAGTACCCTGATCTTAAAGTAGTTTTGCAAAGAATTAAAGAATTCCTTTTTATAGATACTGGTGAACGAAATTCAGACCTAGTGGTATGCGCAAATCATAGCTAAGAAATTCAGTCTAACCTTCACCTAAACTTGGACGAGAGACCTATAGAATGTTATAATATTGAGAAGGATTTGGAAAGCTTGGAGGATTTAGAATAATTGAGAAACTTAGCCATTAAGGAAATAGAAGGAAGGAGAGAAATCCAAAACATCATACCCAGTCAGACTGATGGTTCTTATAATTATCCATTGAAGTTGAGAAAATTAAATATAGGGACCCCAAAGCAACCTAAGATAACTATGGTAGGAGATTATTGGGATGAGAAAACTAGCCAAGGAATACATAGCCTATTGCGAGAGTATGAGGACTTGTTCCCAAAGACATTTTCAGAGCTAAAAGGGATTGAAGGAGCTATGGGAGAGATTAATATTGAACTAAAACTAGGATCAAATCATGTAAGGCATAGCCCATATCGCCTTAACCCCAAAGTGAAAGAGAAGGTTAAGAGGGAAATAGACAAGATGTTAGAAGTTGGACTTATTTTTGCAGTGGAAGAAGAAGAATGGGTTAGCCCAATAGTCATCCAGAGCAAGAATGGAACATAGGACATTAGGGTCTAAGTAGAATATAGAATCCTTAAATCTTCCTGTGTGCGTGACCCTTTCCCAACACCTTTTACTGATGAGGTTTTAGAACAGGTTGCGGGGAAAGAATCTTACTCATTCACAGATGGATTTTCAAGGTATCACCAAGTAAGGATTGAAGAAGAAGACAAAAAGAAGACCACATTCATAATTGAATGGGGGTAATTTTCATATAATGTGATTCCCTTCGGCCTAAATAACACCCCTGTAGTTTTTTCTCGGATTGTAATAGTAGCTTTCTGAGAATTTATTCACAAGTTTATAGAAGTTTATATGGATGATTGGATGGTATACAGTCTACTCAAGGAACATGAAGTGCTACTACATTTAATGTTTGATAGATGTAGAGAATTGCAAATATTGTTGAACCTCAGAAAGTGTATCTTTTGTGTGGCACGTGGAAATGTTTTAGGCCACATAGTATGCCAAGAAGGAGTACTGGTAGACCCAGCCAAATTTGTGGTTATTATGAACACGCTTCCACCTATGAGTGGTAAGAAATTGCGCTCCACACTGGGGCACACAAGGCACTATCACAAGTTTATCAGAAGATATGCAAACATTAATACACCTCTGGAGAATATACTAAAGAAGTCTGAAGTGTTCTAGTGGACACCAGAGTGTGATAAAGTGTTTGATATCCTAAAGGAAAATCTCATCACATCGCCTATTCTGATATTTCCAAACTGGGAAAATGAATTTCATGTGCACGTAGACACATAAGGTATTTCCCTAGGATCCATCCTAGCACAACCATGATATGGAGCCATGAATAATCCTATATACTTTTCTAGAAGGAAGTTGTCGCAAGATGATCGCAACTATACAACCACAGAAAGGGAGGGTTTAGATATGATTTACGCTCTATAGAAGTTTAGACATTATTTGTTAGGCTCTCATTTTAAGTTCTTTAGTGATCATTCTACATTAAAATATCTAGTTAACAAACATGTTCCGGAAGGAATAATTTGTCAGTGGTTGTTACTATCTCATGAATTTTTATTTGACGTAATCATTAAACCTGGAAGATAAAACGTGGGGCTTAATCACCTATCTAGATTAGAGTCAGGAGAAAGTGGCGGAGAAGTTGACGATCAACTCCCAGATGCAAACATGTTTTGGGTTGAGGCTATACCAGAATGCCTGGAAAACATAGTGGTCTTATTAAGTACAGGGGCATGCCAAGAAATGTACTCCACAACTCAGAAAACGTCACGTGGTGGTTAGAGCAGTGGACTATCAATTGATTGTGGGGAAATTGTATAAGTTGGGACTAGATAGTATCCTCAGGATATGTGTCTTAGATCATGAAATGCAATACATATTGTCCGAGTGCCATAGTGGATTTGCGGGAGGTCATGTTGGAGGAAAGGCCACTACGCAAAAATTCCTCCAAGTTGGAATATGGTGGGCCATGCTCTTCAAATATGAAAAGGCATATGCTATATCTTGCGACGTTTTTCAAAAAGTGGGTAAGCCATCACAACGATATGAATTTCCTCTTCAGCCAGTTCGAGCTCTAAAAGCATTTGAGAAATGGGCGGTTCACTTCATTGGGTCAATTAACCCCACTATTAAGAATTCAAAGGATAGTTATATTATTACCGCAATTAACTACCTTACACGTTGGGCTGAGGCAGCACCTGTCCAGGATTGTTCGACTGATATTGTTGCTAGGTTCATTTTTGAAAATATTATCACTCGGTTTGGATGTCCTAGGAGTCTGACCAATGACTAGGGAGGT
>JZKD02S1883283.1:65532-75950 GCA_000966675.3 Picea glauca
TATACAAGTTGCGAAGGAGGAAATGCGACATATTCAAAGGAAAATCTATAAAACTCATAAGCAACCATAGGTGGTATAGGAACACTAAACCATATCTACCTTCACAAGTAACGAATTCCTTTATAATGGCCAACAAATCATGCCATTGAGACTTAAGGGTTGTGACTAGCATACCTTTGTCACAACTAATAATTTTCCTTGAGGTAAATAGGAGCAGCCATGGAACTTCATCCACCTTTGAATTCTTAAACCATTTATGCCCCTTAGCTGGCAAACCAGTGGCTGAGATGAGGAATTCCTCTTTCAATTTGAGTTGGATGTCTCCAACTTTGGCCCTGCATCCATTAAATGTGAGGGAAAATTGTTGAGCGACTGCGAGGTTAAAACCCTCAAATTTTTCAATGAAAACTAACCATCCGTTCCTCTCCAGGTCTTCTCGGGCGTTATCAAATAACAACAATGTTTGGACGTCCTTGGGTTCTATGTGCACTATAGGATCCATAGTAGACAGAACATAGTCAACAAGGTAATCGGTGAGGGGGTTGGACAGGGTAGACACAGGACCAATTGCTCGCAGGTTTTCCCAAAACAAGCAGGGGTAGCCTGGAGTGCAAGGAAGACGTTAATGCTTATGCGTGCGAGGGTGGTGGAGTGAATTGAAACCATGCAAAACATTCATGTTGGCATGTACAATCAACGACGCCTTGGTAATAGTTTCATTCAAATCACAATCCAAAGCATTGTAAACCAAAATTCAAATGGATTATCACATAATCGCATAACCAAAACTTTGATCCAAATGTTTAAATCAACAATAGCATTTGTATGGTTTGAAAGGAACCACTATATATCGAACATTGCACCAAGGACTTAATCACAAAGTTAATGCATTCTATGAAACCATTGCATCAAGGAATTTGATCAAAGACAACAGAATATCATATCACCATTGCATCAATGATTCAATCAAAGACACCAGAATATCATTGCATCACGAACTTATAAAATGAAACCATATTAACAAAATTCAAATGCAAAGTGAGTAAATTTTTGGTGTTTTGATAAATGTATGATCAGTAGTGAGTTGGAGGTAAAAGAGTCATGACGACATAAACAAAAAGATCGGTAATAATCCAAAGATGATTTTAACGCTATCAACATGACTTCCAACTCAAGGTTTTCATGCTTGCAGTCGTGAAAAATGAAAACAAAAGGAAGGTGTGCGAAAGAGAAATATAATAGTGTCATTTCGTTTAAAGAATTGCGACCAGTATTGAGGGTTCAAAACCCTTATGTAGGCAGCTTATAAGGAAAAGATAAGAATTTCCAAATGGATGCCAACATGTTCATAAGGAACCTGAGATGGCCTCGGGACAAAGTGAAACATCAGTACCAGAATAGATGGAGCTAGTCCTCCAAAACCCTCAACAGTGCACAGAGTTGTTGCAACTCTGCCTTGCCCGAAGAGACAGTCTAACATTCCTTCCATCGGCATTGAGGTTGAGGCTTATGGAAGGACAATCTAAAAAAGAGGAGGAGGTGGAGACTCCTTTAGAGAATTCAATGGCCAGTGGACTTCCACTGTAGGCCCGAGTACCCAAGGAAGCCACCCCTTCCTCCGCTAACCTTTCACAGTGGCCAGCAACACAGCTAGTTGGAATGATCAAAGCCTCAATTGATCAACTGGAGAAGAGGCTCCAGAAGGCCTAAATGAGTGCAAAGTTCACAAGGGAGGAAGCAGTCCATGCTAAAGTATTCATAGCATGAGAAGAGTACGCCAAGATCCAAGTGAAGAAGAAACTGGAGAGATTATAGGAGAGGCTTGTTGAAGCTTGGTCGGAAATAAGGAAGGTAGCACCCCAACTTCCAGAATCTAGTGTTGCAGGAGAGCCTGAGCATCAAATCAAGCTGCTCCAGGGAGCATGGTCATAGCTGGATATTCATGCAGAGCATATGGAAGTACATTTGTGGAAAATACAACAGGAAGTAGAACAAAAACCTCGGAAGTTCCAGGACCAGATGGAGAAAATAGTGTTGGAAGGTAACAATGCTCAAGAAGAACTACACAAGCACACAACTGAGTGCACACAAATATTTCAAGAAGTCAATGAATGGATGGGAATTATGGCCAGGCACAACCAAACTCTAGAGGAGGTGTGCACAAGAATCTAGTTTCTCAACAAAGAAGTTGCAGTCACCATTGACTCGCTTGAGAAGCAAGAGAAATTTGATCAAATTCAGTAAGCGGATAATGAGTTGAACGCTTTGTTTGAAGTGCAATCCATAGCCAAGAAGGAGCTATGTGAATTTTGACCTATCATTCAGATAGTGTATATGAAAATGCATCAGGTAGATGTTATAGCCGCCTCTGAATGGAACTCTCTGGTCGCATCCAAGCCCAAAATATGTATCACAGATGTGACTCAATAGTTTGTAGCTGAGGCCTCACTCCTTGCCAAGAAGTGACAAGATAAAATTGGGAGTTTCCAGGAAGTCAGGAAGTGGTCCTTAGAGTTGGTCCTAGATTTGGGCCCTTCATTTGAAGAGGCAGAGAAAGTGAAAGCACAAGAAGAAGAGGAAAGAAAAGCGGAGAAGGAGGACAAGGGAAAGCAACAGGAACTCCTAGAAGTTGTGAAAGAGCCAAGTACTTGACTCGAGGGTGAGTCAAGGCTTGTGTTCGGAGCATGTTGGGACCTTCATTTTTGGGTTTGAAGCTTCTCAAGAAGGACTATAGTTCCAGTTTTGATCAAACATGAGTTGGACAAGATACATAAAGATTTGGATAGTGGAGCAAGTAAAGGAACATAAATCGGTTGTGAAAAGGGACAACACAACACCAGCAAGGAAAAAGCAATTACAACAAAACAAGAAAGCATGTGAGCCCAAAGCTATAAGGTCGTACTCATCCTATATATGAGATGCATATTATTGTAAAAGGGTTGATTTTTTAGTTGGGTTGGGTTGGCTATTGTTGGTTGGGTGTAGTTCAGAAAAGGTTTTGTAATTATAATTTGTATACAATTGTGGGAACAAGGGTATTTAGAGCTCTGTGTCATGAGCCCCGAGCTAGAATGTTGTAATAGAGTATTGATTTGTATCTCTAAGATTGTACTCGAGAAGCCCCGATGATTATAGATGAAGAAGGACCCAAAATTTTGAAATATAATGTGTCATTATGTGTTTATGCTTATTAATTGTCTCTTTACAATATTTATTTATGCTTGATAAGATCAATGTGATATCTTTGTTTACAAATGCTTCTGCAACTTGAGTATCTTTAGTTCCAGTATGAATGAGATTAGATATGTTCTGTAGTTAGTCTATTTTGCGCAAGTCATGGTGAATCTTGAAGGTTCTGGAAACCCACCTAAGTATTCTCCTTTCCCTTCCCTATCCTTCTGTCTTGGTTGCACTTCGGGTGAGACTTCTTCTCTTCGGAGGAGATGAAAATGTCAGCGCTATAGACTACTCTGTGCCTTTTTTTGGTAACCTGAGAAGGACCCTGGTCTAATTAATTCTGTGCCAACAATAATAATTACTCTAACTATTTTTTTTTCACTGTTGTAACATAGTCATATTCATCCGATATCATGTATTCTCCAAGACGCCAATTGATTTTTATCCATGACAAATTTTCCCAGAAGCTATATTTCCTTCATTCTTGTTTCTTTTTCTTTTATGTTCATACGGGTTCAATTATATTCCTGCAAGTTTGTATGATCAACAAAAGATTAGAGAGTCTAGATTCAACAATTTACCCTTGTCATTAATCATTATTTGAAAATTGTATTTATTGTATTGTTCTCAGCCCTATATTAGGTCTGTGCAAAAAATGATTTGAATTTATTTCACATTAAATTCATTGTATTCTATTCCTAGATTCCTAAACTCAATATTTCCTATGGAGTCTCAATGATTGTCAATACTTTCTAGGTATATAAAAAGAATGTTGGATTACTGAGAGGGGGAGTGAATCAATAATAGAGAAATTTAAACCTTTGTAATCATATAATGCAAGTGTTATAACAGTGTAGCATTATCATCCAATAATTACAAATTAAATAAACAATGAACAAATGAGCAATCATACACATACACAGTACACTAGTGTTTTTATGTGGAAACCCAAAGTGGGAGAAAACCACAGAATGTGTTTTCTTATATGCCTTGAAGAATTACATTCATTGGAAGCATCAACTTCCTTTGTTTTCTAGCTACAAATGGAAGGAGGATCCAACCCCCTAGTTTCTCAGGCTACAATCTAAGGGAAGCTCCAACTCCCCAATTCTCTGGCTACAACCAGAAGGAGGCTACAACCCCCTAAGTTCTCCGGCTACAACTAGAGGGTGGATACAACCACCTATCCTTTCCCTGTCCAACCGCCCTGAAATATAAATGCCACATGTAGACAACCTGTCACTGTCACTAAATAAACCACTTCCACTGTCAACTTGTCACTATCAACTGGTACCAATAACCTGTAACAACCTGTACCAATCAACCTACACCAAACAACTTGTACCAATAACTTTAACTAACATGTACCATGTATCAACCTTGACTCATCAAAATGTACCAGCATCATTAACTATACACCTAATGTATGTGCCAACTCATCAACTATACACCTAATGTATGTGCCAACTCATCAACTACTTGTCTCAACCATGTACCCAACATGTACCTCAACCATATACCAAATACATACACCAATATAACCATCAAAAGTTATCTAAMAATTCATCACTCTATCCATAAACCAAATACCATAAACCCTTACATAAAACCATGTGCCACAACCTCACTATTATGTAGCCTCAAGCTAAATCAGCAACTTCAGCAACACATCACAACCAAAATACCAATACCCATATGATAAATACCAACAACAAAATACCAACTGTATTCCTCATCAATATTGAACATCCAATACCATCTCAAGAGATAAAACCTAGCTCACAAAACATACCTCAAACAAGATGTGTCATATCTCTCATAAATAGACCCCAACCATGTTGTTTCCGCGATTTTTTTGCCACACTTTTTCTGCCGAGATTTTTATGCCATGAATTTTCTGCGCACTTTTTCTGCCACGATTTTCCTGCCATGATTTTTCTGCCGCGATTTTTCTATCACACTTTTTTTGCCGTGATTTTTCTATCGCACTTTTTCTGCCACAATTTTTCTGTCGCAATTTTTCTACCACAGTTACCCTACCTCACTTTTCCTTCCACACTTTTTTTGCCACACTCTTTCTACCACACTCTTTCTACCACACTTTTCCTATCGCACTTTTCTCTATCAATAATACCTGCCCAAATAACCTTTCATAAAATAGATATTCAATGATATTCAATAGGTTCAAGTGTAATTAAATGAGAGAGTCTTGCCTCTTATTTATAATTTCATGTAGCATCCCACTTTCCTTATTTTAGGGACTTCTCCATTAACTTTATTGTTTAAATAAAAAAAATTGCAAACACTTTGACTACTTTGACCTTTTGGGGATTCTAGAGAACTCATGAGGGTTCTCCAACTTCACATGGCCATAACTCTCTAACCGTGAGGAGTTATGTGATGTTCCACATACCACCAGAAATGGCATGACATGTAATATCCATGTAGAATAGTGTTACCTACAAATATATCAAAACTCATACCATTATCCATCAAACAAACTTGGGTCCATTACCCAAACCTTTGTGCTACCGGAATTTTCTACCAAACTTTCTTCAAGGGTTGACATCAATTACAACCAACCCAATTAATCAACAATATCCCCCTTTGGAATTGATGGAAAACCCGTGATGAAATATTGAAGTCATGTCATGCAATACTGAAGTCATATCACACATTCTCCCCCTATGACCATCGCTCCCCCTAGAACCATGACTTTGTGTTATGCATATGATAAATATCTCCCCCTTTGTCATCAATGGAAAAGGTATCTTTCCATCTGGGGCTTCTCCCCCTAACTGAATTGTCCTTGGGGATACTCCCCCCGACTGAACTCTTCCTGAAACTGAACTTCCGATCTGAACTGTCCTATTTATGGTTCTTCCTCGTGTAAATCTAAGACATATAAGATAAGCATTGAAAAGAATTCATTTTGGAGTAGAAATTATTTCAAGTCTCTGGTAAAGATACTCAAAGGCTTCCCATGGAAGCAGTTTTGTAAATATGTCTACCACTTGTTCTTTTGTGCCCACATATTCAACTCTGATGTTTTTCACTGCAACCTGTTCCCGTAGAAAGTGATACTTTATTGGAATGTGAGTCGTCTTGCAGTGCATCACCGGGTTCTTTGAGATATTGATGTCACTTGTATTATCACAATAGATTGGAATGGGCTCATCATACTCAACCTATATATATGTCAGATTTTGTTTCATCCATAGAACCTGTGAACAACATGTTGCTGCAATATACTCTACCTCGACTGTAGATAAGGATATTGATGATTGTTTCTTGCTTAACCATGATACTAAACACTCACCCAAGTAGAATGTTTCTCCACTGGTGCTTCATTGATCATCAATTCAACTTGCCCAATTGGCATCTGTGTAGGAAATAAGTGATAGATACTTTATTTTTGGATACCATAATCCAAACTCTTTTGTTCCTTTGAGATATCTAGAAATCCTCTTCACTACTAATACATGTGATTCCTTTGGTGTTTCTTGAAATCATGTCACCTATCCAAATGTATGCATTACATCTAGTATGGATGTTGTCACATATGGTAAGATACCAATGATTGACCTGTATTGCCTTTGGTCTATAGACTTTGAATCATCATCTTTGCTCAACTTGCAACTGGTTTTCATAGGAGTGGTAACTGGTTTGCAATCTTCCATTCTAAACCTCTTTAGAATTTCTCTGATATACTTAGTTTGAGAAATAAAAATTCTTTAGTTTCTTTGACATATCTGAAGACCTAGAAATAAGGATAGTTCTCCAAGTAACTACATTTGAAATTCATTTTGAATATCCTTTGCAAATTTATGGCTTAACCTGTCGTCAGTACTTCCAAAAATAATATCATCAACATAAAATTCAATTAATAAAATACTATCTTGAGTTACCTTGATGTAGAGGCTGTTGTCTGCACTTCCTTTTATGAACCTTGCCTGTTGTAGATATTTATCCAATCTAGATTACCATTCTCTAGGAGCCTGTTTTAGACCATACAATGTCTTCTTCAATTTACACACATAATCTGCAATCCTTGACCATTGAAATCCTTCTAGTTGTTCAATGTAGACTTCTTCTTCAAGTTCCCCATTCAAAGAAGATGATTTCACGTCCATATGATACACTTTAATATTCTTGGAGCATGCATAATCTAGGAGAAATTGGATTGATTCCATTCTGTAAACTAGAACAAATGTCTCTTCAAAGTTTATTCCTTCAACCTATGCATATCTTTTACATACCAATCTAGATTTGTTCCTTGTAACATGTCCATCTCCATTCAATTTATTTCTGAATACCCACTTTGTGCCAATCACATTCTTATTCTTTGGTCTTGGAACCAATTCCCAAGTGTCATTCTTCTCTATTTGATCCAATTCTTCATACATGGCCTTATTTCAAAATTCGCCCTTCCTGGCCTCTTGAAAAMTTTTTGGCTCAATCGTAGATGAGAGTGCTAGGTGTGTTTATTATGGTGAACGAATTCTTCTTCTAGTCTCAACTCCTGCATCTTTGTTTATGATAATCTGATATGAAGGATGATTCTTCTATACTTGTTTTCTAGGTGTCTTTGGAGGCACTTGCTAAACTTKCTCTTCTACTTCTGTCTAATCCTCTTCATCTTCCCCTTCTACTTCTTCTTCATCTTCTGCTTCTTCTTCGTAAAGTTGTTCCATTGATTCATTTTCTTCTTCCTTTAATTCGTCTCCACCTGTTTCATCAATTTTTACATTGATGCTTTCCACAACTTTGTTCAACCTCAAATTGTAACACTTGTATGCTTTCCTTGTACTTGAGTAACCAACAAGTACTCATTTTTCCACACGAGAGTCAAACTTTCTCATTCTTCCATCTTCTCTTTTGATGTAGTATTTGCTACCAAATACTCTGAAGTGTTTCACATTTGTTGGTATTCCTTTCCATATCTCGTAGGGAGTTTTTACAGTTTTTTTTCTGAGCATTACTATGTTTTGAATGTGAACCATTGTATGCACTGCATGTGTCTAAAAGATATCTATCAATTTGGAATCCATTAACATTGTTCGAGCCATTTCATGTACTGTCGTGTTATTTCTTTCAATAACTCCATTCTGTTGAGGTGTCCTAGCAATGGAGAATTTCCTTTTTATTCCATGCCTACTGCAGTAGTCCATAAATTCCTCCATTATCATATCTCAAACATTTGATTTTTGAATGCATTTCATTATCAACCATTTCCTTGTAGACCTTGAATTTTTCAAAAGCTTTTGATGTATTCCTCAGAAATAAAACTGCAGTCATTCTTGTATAATCATCAACTAATAACATAAGGTATTTCTCACCTTTTAAACCCTTTGTTGTAGTTGGTCCAACTAGATTAGTATGCACAATTTCTAGTGGTCTTGTCATTTAATATTATTTTGATTTAAACCTAGTCTTTGTTTGCTTTCCTTGTTGACAATGCTTGCATAAAGTGTTGGTTGGTTTTGTAATCCTGGCCATTTCTCTAATTGTTTCCTTTTTATTGACTTTGACAAGGTTATGAAAGTGTATGTGACCCATTCTTTTGTTCCATAGCCAACTTTCATCTTCTTTTCCTAGACAACACTTTTCATTTCCAATTTCACTTAGTACATATATCTTGCCTGAAGTTCTTGCAGCTGTTGCAATCAATTTTCCTGAATCGTCTTTTCTTATCTCTCACTTTTGTGAATCAAAAGTAACTTTATGAAATTGGTCACACATTTGAATCACACTTACAATATTATGTTTCATATCTTCTACTATTAGAACATTTTATGCTTTGGTATTCTTGTTTCCAATTCTGACTGTTCCTTATCCAGTGATTTTAGTTGAATCATCATTTCCGAAGGAGACTGATCCATCTCTTTCCTTTCTTAATGTAAGAAACTATCTTTATCACTTGTCATTTGTTTTGAACAACCACTGTCAACATACCAACCATGTTTATTCTACTTATCTTGTAGAGAGAGTGTGCATTCTTCATTGCTATATTGATTCTTCTTTCTTATCCATGTTCTCTTATGAGGTTCATGTCTGTGACTGTTGTTGTTTTGTTGTAGTTCTCTAGGAGGAACTGTCATTCTGCAATCTTTTTCCATGTGTCCAAAGTTGTTACACTTGTAGCATTCCACTTCAGTGGTCAATGATTCAAACATGTTGTAACTTCTTATATGTGTTTCACTAGGCCTTCTTGGATAACCCTTTTGTGTATGACTTTCAAAGTTGTTTATGTTCTTGTTTTTATCTCTGCAATTCATAGCTTTATGTCCAAAATTATTACATGCATAACATAAAACAAAAAAGGTAGTTTGATATCTGGGAGTTGAATATCTTCTGAAAGGATTTACTCTTTTGAATCCTTCTTCTTCATAAGGCCTATCTGTCGGTTTTGTTGGATCATGTTGTCATTGATGCCAATGGTTTGATTGATTGATGTCATTGATTTATGTCAAGTGATTGATTGATTCCAAAGGATTGATTGATTGATGATTGATGTAATGTAATATGTATTGTCCTTGATGAAGATGGATCAATGAGTTGTCATTGATACATGATGAAGATGGATCGATGTGGTTTCATTGGTATAATATGCATTGTTGGAAAAATGTATAGATGACTCATTATTGTCTTATCATGATTGATAAGGTGAAAAAATGGATGAACTCCAAAGTGGTCCCATTATGGTGAAATCCCTCATGGGAAGACGCTTTGCGGATTGAGTTATCCTAGAAGAATGGTTGGACGACCCATGCTCTCATTATTTTCTTATCATGACTGATAAGGTGCACAAATGGATGAACTCCAAAGTGGTCCCCTTATGGTGAAAGCCCTCATGGGAATATGCTTTGTGGATTGATCCTAGAAAAATAGTTGGAGGACCCATTCTTTTATGTGGAATAATGAGATGAAGATCAAGGAAATTGTTGGTGAAATTATCCTAGATGGATATTTCTTGTCATGCCATTTCCGATGGTATGTGGAATGTCACATAACTCGTCATGGTTTGAGAGTTATGGCCTTACGAAGATGAAGGAACCCCACATGAAGGCGTGAAGCCCCCAAGGTCAAATAATTCAAAGTAACCTAAAAGAATAAATCATTATTGAAATGATAAAGTATTAGAGAACTTTCTATTTATGGAAAGTGGTTAACCCTAAAATAAGGAAAATAGGTTAAGTGACCTAGAAATGGGTTAATATTATTTAAATGATAAAGTAAAG
>JZKD02S1883294.1:11264-24389 GCA_000966675.3 Picea glauca
GGGGGGTATAAAAAGGGGTATCTAATTAAAATATGAGTTTCTTTTATTGGAAAGATGTATTGGGAGGGGGGTTCAACGAAAGGATTTTGGGAGGTATTTATCAATATCTAGTGAAATTAGGGCTATTCTTTAATATCTCATGAATGCAGGTGATATGTCACAGGTTCACTATGTGAAGACCCCGTGTTTTCATGGTTCCTACAGACAAGGGTTTGCCTTATTTTATAGCTCTCTGATATGCGTGGGAGTTCAAACAATAGTACTCGACCCAATATCTCAGGGCACCAGCTAAGGAGGCTCAATCGTACCCTTATTTGTACTACCCAATTACCTAGGTGCTAGAGAGTATCTTCGAGAGTGATGTTCTCGGTGTCACTATTGCAGGCAAGCGATCGATCAACTGATCTAGGGTTGGTTTCAGAAGACCTATGGGACACCCTATATACCCGACGTTACGTGGGAGTGATGGTTGTGTACAAATCTTGTTTGATGTGGTACTACTCAAGGGGTACCAACTGGGGTTAAAGAGGTTTCCAACAAGGTGAAACATTTGTTTCAAGTAACCCTGTGAAACCATCTATATTTCTTGCATGTAGTCTTCCCCAGCCACAGTTTTACCCACTAAATGACATATCTATGTGCTTTAAAGACGTCGACAGTACACGTCTCTACCCTGAAATAAAATTACCCACAATTTCTATAGGGGAAAGAGCTCTGATACCACTTGTAAGGTACTAGATGTATTATAATTATGCAGAAAAATAAATATTGCAGCAAATACTAGCGGAACAACAAAACATAGAGAATCACAACACCAAAAATAATACCTTTATTGATAGAAAGCCAAGTTCACTTTCCTCTTCGAGGGGGTAAACCTCTAGCAGAGCAGAGCTTTGTTATATTAATTCTCAAGACAACCTTTTTCATGCCATCTACTATTATTTATACTAATTCTACCTTCTAAAGAACATTCTAGAGGAAGATCTTTCTAGAAGCGGAAGCTTCTATTAAGTCTTCTTACATTAGACTTGTTCACACACACACACATATTATTCTACCTACTTGAGGGGTTAGGGAGGTTAGGTCCCTAACAACACCAAGGTGTGGAGGAGGGGCCACCGTGTTTAAGGAATGAAATAACCTACTAAAATAGAAGCTTGGAGTGGACACCATTACTAAAAACCAAAAATTATGAGACAAATGTAACCAACCTCTTATACCCAAATAGAGATAGTGCACGATGTGGTTGAGGGTTGTGAAACTATAAAAGAATTGGGTCCCACAAAGATAAAACAAGGCAATGTGTCATCTGTGAGCAAATGTCATTGGAACTCGCTAAAGTGACAGTGTATGCTACTCATCCCCATAAATACTAATTATGGAGCATAATGAAAATAAACCATTATCCAAGGTTGATAGATACATAAGAGGACATGTGATATGCTTATGATTCTAGGTACAAATTAAAGCATGTTACATCCATTCCCAAGTTAAACAAAGACCACCATTATTACTAGGTTATACTTCCATTGTGTGCTCAAGGTGCTTATGGAAGTACTTTGTGTAGGCATGAGTCGGTTGACCTTATGGCTACTTGTGAATGATCTCTTGGTCTTGGCCAGTAAATTAGTTGTTTCAATGAAAAGTGAAATTAATCATGGAGATTAAAATCCTCTAATCACTATGTTTTTTGTCATCCCCTAATTTATAGTAGCAACAATGTTCACCAAAGCATATGTGATTGTATTAAGATTATTTTGGATACGATGGGGTTTAATGGTCAAGAAGAAAATGAGCATATGTTAAATGCTAACAAGGAAAGGAAGTATTCACCAATGTAACAAAGACCACCAATTGCATTGTCCATGAGTAATTTGTTTCAATTTGTCAATGATTACCTTCAAATCAATCTCAATGATCAAGTATTTCACCTAAAGTATCTAAGATTTCTAAAGTACGTAGTGAATAACCATGAGTTCTACATGATTATTAGTGGAGAAACCAGTAATTTGGGCATAACAAAGAAGTGGAGCCCCTTATTGATTCCTTAGGAGGCCTTCAAAACCAACCTAGCCTAGATGACCTTGAGAAGCTCCATTGGAGTTGAGTTTGAGTAAGGGTCCACTTAAGGTGACATGAAAAAGTAGCATGGTCCGATAACAAGTGGAGAAAGGTATTGATTTGGATACCTTAAAATGCCAATTTTGCTTGATCCTTTTCAATCCCCTTAGAGTCTTTAAAAGCAAGGCCATAGCTAAAATCATTCCAATTGCTTGTTGGGACATCTTTCATTAACTGGGATGAAAGTGAATGTATTTACAATAAAAATTTCATTTGTTTATCTCCAAACTTATGTTCCATAGCACAGGCCCAAAGATGATACCACAGAGTGAAGACCCAAGTTAAGATGTGAAGGAGCCTTGTGCCACAATCGAAGGAATTATACAGTGTCTTGTTCAAAGGGGATACTCATTTTGCTACCAATGTGGATTCAATTTTATAGACATTGAGCATACAAATAGGACAAAAAATATGATAGTCTTGGAGGTAGTAAGACACATTACATGTCAAATGGTCCTTAGATGCTTCTTTTACAAATGTTGTCTGTGTTAAATTGCATTTACATGCTAACTACAATCAATAAGTTGAGATCTTTGGCCTATGGTCAAAGTTTGAGATCCAAGTGCATAGGTTATCCATTACACTATTGACATTTGTTCCATCAAGAAGTTATACACATTAGAGACTTAGAAGTGCCAATAACCTTGTTTTCCCTAGTGGAGGATATTGATACCATCTTTCAAGTGAATCCACCTCTCTTAGAGTTCAACCCATATAGCTCAAGAAAGGTAATTGGTAAGCTTATCATGCCACTAATGTGGATCCTTACAATATCTAAAGCTTGTGGAAGTGTTCTAGGAGTATCTTTAGGAATTGTTAGTCTAGCAAAAATATTATCAAGCAAGGTATATCATGATACTATATTTAAGGAATGGGAATTGGTTCCAAGGGTCATTATCCCAAACCAAAGGTCAAACCATTACCAAGATCCTAGAAGTTGTTCTTTGATATCAATTTCATGTGAACATGAATTTCTTTCCATGTATGTGAGCCTTTAGGGATGGTTGATGTCTTGGGAATGTCCTCCCATGTTCATTCATATTTACCCTTCCAGATTTGGGCCTGTAATGATTATTTCTCATGGACCCATCTCCAAAGTAATTTAGTGGATAGAGTTTTACATTATTCAAGACCCGAACCTCTTTGAGATTTTGAAGTGCACATGTTCTTTCAAGATACCAATGGTCATTTAACTTCTAGTTGTGGTTTGCCCATAAAAATTCCCTCTAGAATTTTTATATTTGTTGAGTAATCCATTGAGGAGCAATGGAAACTCAAAAAAGAAAAATTGCTAGCACTTGTAATACACCTTTAAGAAGGGTAAACTAATATACTAATGAAAACCATGGAAAGTTCAACATTGCAACCACTCCCTAATTTTACAATGAGATCAATTAATTTCCTTTTGGCTTGATTCAAATAATGTGATTCCCAAAATTTTGGTAGGAAGGGAATCTCTCTGAAAATGTAACAATTTAGTAATATGTTATATTTATGTAGCAAGTGGAGTGTCAATGAAGAAAATATTTGATTTGGACTCATTGATTTCATAGCTAAAGCCTTCGAGGAAAGCATGAAGGCCAAGTTTGGCAATTATAATTAGGAATAGTAGTTTTACCCGAGAACATAGTATCATCTAGAAAATATAAATGTGATATTGGGATCATATATGGAAGTAGCGTTATACTTGAGATGTTGCCCTTATCTTTAAGGGCGGAAATTAATCTCCTTAATCCTTTTGCCATTAAAGATATGAGGAAATTAGATCTTCATATTGTATCCCCTAACTAGATTGAAATGGTTAGAGAGGTGGACCATTTAGGAGATTGGATAGAAAGATGAAAAACATAACCATCCACCTATTGGATCCATGAATCTTCAAAACCAAAGACTTTCAACATGTAACAAATAAAAGACCAATTAAGGTGATCATGTACCATGGACCTATCCAATTTCAAGAATATTCCACTTTGATTTTGGGCTTTCAAGAGTGGATGATTTCTTGCACCACAATAACCACATCCAAAATTTACATCCTTGTATCAAAGCCCCATTCTTCCTTGGAAATTATTTTGGAAAGAAACAATTTAAGACAATTTGTCATCACTTTGGGAATAATCTTATAAACAATGTCATATAATACAATAGGTCAAAATTTATTTGTTGAAGTTACCTCTTCTTCCATTGGATTGGAAGTTATGAAAGAGGAATTGAAAGCCTTAACGATGGACGTGTGCCTTCTAGATTCCTCTTATTCTTGCCATGTATCTTGGCCAACAATATTCCAATACGTGTAGAAAAAAAGTTAGTTGGGTATTTATATGGACCTAGAACTTTGCCTTTGGCCAAGTCATTAATTCCCTACCATACCTCTTCCCTGGATACTAGCTTATAAAGATTGTGGTTTTCACTATCTAAAATGAGCCGGGGATGTAAGATCATATTTGTTGAATCATTATAAGGTCTCACCTTGTTGTGACTTTAATCGATCAATTTGATTACAATCAATGACTTTTGAGTTATTTTAGTGAAATAACAATGTTTTGAGAGCCTTCTTATGCCAACCGATTTTGGATTTCTCAAGCCAAAACATTTCTTCTTATACTTCTAATTAGTCAAACAACTAAATAATTTTCTCTTCATACCTAAAATTGTTTCTTAAATGACATTTGGAGGATGTTATCCTAGATTGTAGCTAGCTCTATCAAGTGCTTAGTGTTTTATGAAAATATTACCAAAAACCTAACAATCCCAAGCCTTCAGATCCTTCTCAAAGAGGTTAAACTTCCATCAGAGGACACGAATATTTATTCCATGAAATGCCTAATAATCGTTCCACCATTTTTTGAAATTTAATCCAATATCCAAGTGAGTTGTCCATAGCATTTCAATTAACCAAAATGGGATGTTCAAACATTGATGAGTATTAAAGAAGCAATATGATATGCCAATGATTAGAACTAGCGCCAAATAGAGTGTATGACTCAACTAAAATAGTCATATTGAGAAGGTGTTCATCTAATAGAAAATGATGAAGGCATCATGCAATACAATAAACACGCTCTCTCTAATTATTCCATGTAAATATATCATAATGAAGGTTTATGTAAACCAAGTTGAGAAAGGATCGCATATATACCAGAGCAAACCTAGCTACATCAATTCTCCTTATTCCTCCCTTTTTCTTATCATGGTGTAATCTACTCGCGTTGTAATTCGTTAAAATATATTGTAGTGTTGTTTAATGTCCACATTTATTGATATACTTGATGCCATTATGATGGTAGTTATAACATTTAAAGCCATAATTTGTGGGGCATCATTAGACTTACCAGGTCCTTTAGTAGGGAATTTATGTGGCTTCTTGTTACTTAATATAAGTCACAAGATTAAGTGACATGGTAGGTGAGTCTTTTGTTGTCATGCATTCATTATGTGATTTGGTCTTATCACTATTAAGGTTTATATATTGAGAAAGTCACGAGATCACTATCCATCCATTGGTCTAGATCATCCATCGAGGTGGGTCAATGTAGTTTCTTGTGCAAAATAGCTCAATTATAACCTTGTGTGAGGTGACTCAATGTAGATTCTCGTCTAAGGTGGTTCAACATAGATCAATGTAGAGCATGCATAGCTCTATGCTCGAGGGGTGTTGGATTATTCATTATAACAGGGTTTTGTGATTAATACAGTGATCAATGACAATAGATATTCCCCATGCACATTACAATGTTTTACCACTATGTATATTGGTTCTTGTGTCTCGTATATTATATCTCTTGATTTGCAATACATTAATAGTGCACGGTGATAAGGGATTAGACAATTATTGTTATTCACTCTCTTTTATTTTCTAACATGGTATCAAAGAATCTACTGATTTATTCTCTTCGGCTTAATTACATGCAACTCCATGACTTTGGTGTAGATTCTTTTGTGTCCTTTAAGGGCTTGAAGGAATCCAAGAAGGTTATTTTCCTTTTCTAAAAAAGGTTCATGTCATAAAGCTTCAATAAGGCTTCAAAATTGTTGGCACCATTTTTTGCAAAGCTTAAAATTTTTTGGCCTCTTTAGATCGCATCAAATCTTTACGATTAGTGTTTTATCTTTCTTTTGGTAATTTGAGGTTGTACCTTACAATGGAAATTTTGTGCTGGATTCAATAAAGACGGAAGAACCTTTGTTTAAAATTTCACACAATTTGGACTCCAATGTGGTTGAAATTGCCTCTTGAAGTTGAAGTGAGAAAATCCCATTTCTAGAAAAACCATAGCCCAAATTGAGAAATTGAGACCATGGTTGTATACCTTCATAGACTTTACCAGTCAAATCGTTGAGCGGAGGGGGGTCCCTTGTCCCACAAACAAGGGGGTCTCATACACCAATTTGGTGTGTTGGCTTGGTCGTGACCTTAAAAATAGATTATTATTATTATTATTATTCTACACACAAAATTAAGCGGAGTCCTTGTTTTGCAATTTTCCAATTTTAATCATTTTAGCTTTGAAGTTTCATCCTATTTATAGAATTTAATTTTTTTATTTCTACTTTCAAAAATTCATATTTCCATTCACTTCTAATTCAAAAAAGTACTACTTTCAAAAAAAGTTTTAAAAAATTTAATATTTTGGATTTTTTTGGTTTGGTGTGTGAAGTGGTAGTCTATAAAGGTGATATGGCAAGGTGATGTGTTAGTATTTCCATGTGACGTGGAACTATTTCCTCGCCTTGCTCCGAGATTCTTTCACCTTCATTCTCCCTCCTCACACAAAAGTTAGATGCTTCACACTGAACATTCACCTCAAGAGGCATTCCAGGAACTCCCCCATTGTTTTGAGTCGGTTTTGGGGTAGTTCCTCTTCCATTATTGCATGGCCCCAAATCTCTTCCACACGATGAAGACCAGAAGAGTCCCTCTCCTCATCATGTTGATTTGATTTTTGGTGCACGGATCCAGAACCATTGGATGAAGTTGACAGACTGCGATGCCGACTAGAAAAACTTCGAAAGGTGCCACTACCTCATCGAACCTTGCTCCTCTCATGAGGCATACTTCGCAGAAAGAGAAGACTTGATACACAATCAACTATGGACCGTAAACAACTCAAGACTGGAGTCCACAAGACAAAGAAGATATGAAGCTCCCTACTCCCTTCGAGAATTGATTTAAACAACTAGGTAGAGCACTTATGGGTACATGAAATACCCAACGCATAGTCTTGTGCATTAATTATATCCATTATTGTTGTGTTAACCTTAATAACAAATAACAATAATAAAAATAATGTAGGCTCAATTAAAAGAAAATAATTACACAACCATTACATATTACACACATGTATATCCTACGTACTTACATATGACAACATCTAAAATATTAATTCCTTCATATTAAATGATAATAAAAAATATTACACCTTGAGAAATTTGATCCCTTTTGGTGCTTGATAGATCCGAATTTAAGATGGATCTAAGTTGGTTTTAAAAAGGTTTTGAAGACTTCAATTTACACTTGTGGCATTGTCAATACTTACTAACACTTAGATCTATCCAATTCTACTTCAAATTTCAAAGGCACATAGTAGCCACTATCACTTCTATTTTTATTTTAAGCCATGAAAAAATAATACATTATTACAAGTTTTGAGTGTTTCTTAATTATTTTAACTTTTCACTTTAAACTACATATAATTACACCGAAGGTGTTTTTAAGGGGCCGGTTCTGTCCAAGCCTTCGTTGTCTATCCATAACCACTTGGAACACGCCCCCTGTCCGATTGCCATTCGTCCTAGACTCCACCGAAGCCAACTATTGGCATTGATATGGGAACGACATACACGTGTGTGGGAGCGTAGTAGAAGTTCCAAGCTAGAACTGAACTTACTGTCCAAACGGCCAAAAGAGCCCTCCAGGTGCTCGTAGAGAAAGGAGAGAAAACAAAGATTACCAGTGATGAATCCATGAATTGGAAAGTAGTAATTGCATGCAATAGCTTGTACAAGATGTGTGAAAGCATGAAAAATCTTTTGATTAAGCTGGAGGAACTGTTGGATGCAATACAAAGTTCTTTGGCCAATGTAATTGGGAGTTGTATGTTTAAAATGGGAGAGATACACTCCTCCTCAAACACTACAGAGAGATGACGGAAGCTATGTTATCAACTCTTTCCATGTATTTGAGGAGTTTTCACTGGTTTTTCTTTGATAATTCTATTAAAATTGGGTCAAAATTTTTAGTTATGCAAAATCACGATTTCAGTAATTGCAAATTATGATTTTGGATTAATTCTGGTTCTTTGAATCTACATATGTTCAATCAAAAATACAGTTTCCCCAATTTCAAACTAGCATTTCAACAATTATTTATTCGTCGTGGCGGCAGCTAGGCAATTTGAGTGCCATGTATCAAACGCCCCATTCTGACATGCTCTCAGGGTTTCGCGCGGTTACCGGCTGAGAATGATTGGCAACCCGCAAGAGTACATATGTTCATCTCCCAGGTTCATTTAATTTTGTCTTAAATCACTTATATTTCAATGCCCTCTTTTTACATAGTTCTTCATTTTAATTATGGAATTGATTCTCAGGAAGTTGTTTATTCTATAATTAGTGAAACATAATTCTCACACACAGTATGGTTACCTTTTGGAAATGCAGGTGATTATTCCAATCCTTTTGGCAACAGGGTTGAAGGACGGGTTAGATATTCCTCACGCCACGGCCATTATAATAGTGTTATTGTTATGCATTTTCGTATCATCCTTTGCCTGGTCATGGGGACCGCTGGGATGGTTGGTTCCCAGCGAAACCTTCCCCTTGGAAAGAAGGTCTGCTAGATAGAGTGTGATCGTGTGTGTGAATCCCCTGTTCACTTTTTCAATTGCACGGGCCTTCTTGTCCATGCTTTGTCATTTCAAATACAAGATCTTTTTGTTCTTTTCCAGCTGGGTGTTGGTTGTGTCCATATTTGTGTTGTTTCTCCTTCCTGAAACGAAGCATATCCCAATTGAAGAGATGATGGACAGAGTGTGGAGGAAACATTAGATGTGGAAGAGATTTGTCACAAATGTCGACCTCATGGATGGATGATGATGACAAAGATGTTTACTCCAAATAAGAAAAACATCTTAACATGCTTAGATAAACTACCCGGAATTTATTTCAACAATTTTAGGAGTCTTTGTCCATTCATAACTGTACAATATCTCAAGGCCTTTGTTTTAAGGTTGGAATGAATTTACAAAAGAAAACTATTCTTCTTCTTCTGTATCTGCAATTATAAGAAGAGCAGAGGCGGTAAATGTAAAAGTAAAGCTACGGGTGCATGAGGAGGAGAATGGAGAGATGAATTAGAGCAGGTCCAGGCATTACAGAGGAGTCAGGTGACGACCATGGGGGAAATTCGTAGCTGAAATAAGGGACCTCGGTAAGAAGGGGACCAGATTTTGGCTGGGCATTTTTAACACCGTTGAAGAGGCCGCTCTCGCATATGACCATGCTGCCTTCAGAATCTAAGGTCCAAGCTTTCAAGGTGGATTTTGTTTGTTTCTTTGGTTGAGTGGATTAGAAGAATTTTTTACATAGTATCTTATATGTTGAATGGATAGTCTGCAATATTTATAATTTTTGCCAAAGTTTCTCTGTAACAGTTCTAATGCAGAGAGTTGTAATTGTTTTAACAACTCTGTTATGGGATTCAAAGGATTTTTGACAGTATTTTTATGTTGAATGAACAATCAACAATGTTTATAGTTTTTGTCAAAGTTTCTCCAGTTCTAATGTAAAGAGTTGTAACTGTTTTAACAACTCTGTTATGAGAATAACAAGAATTACTATAATGTCTACGACAATTATTGATTCCACCTGAATGCGTGCAGAGGTAATTGTCGATTTCAAATTCTCAACCTTACATCTCTTGGCACTTTAAACTTTATATGGTGAGAGTCTGTGCACAATGTTTTTCTTTTTAATAAAAGAAAATTTGAAGGGATTTCATTCCTTTGAAACTATGTGACTAGGTTTACTTTGTGTGAGCTTTGTTTTTACTTGTTCTTCTAATTCCATTGTACATTGTTTTTACTTGTTTTTCTAATTCCAATGTGCATTTGTCCATCTACCACAATGTTACTATGTTTAGAACATGTCATGGTTGGAATTAATTAATGTACATGATATGTTTTTCTTTTAATAAGTGGCAGGTCATCTATTCATATATACCAGTGGTTAAAATATTTGCAAGCTGTCAGATAATCCAGTGGAGAAACCCTCAGATTGAAACCTATGTAGTAGTCTGTCAAGTACATTGGCTTGAATAATATCACAATACAAAATTGGAAAAAAAAAGCATACGTCTTGCCCTTGGCCACTGTATCCTAATAGAAACAAAAGAAAACAATACCAAGTATATCTTATCCTCTGGCCACAAAATCTTGGCAAAGGAAAAACGGGGTAGGCTTGGATATAGCTTGGCCCCAAGTCGCTAAATCCTATGCTATCACCAAACTAGAAATAAAACATATAAACCGAGGCCTCAAAGATAGAAGGGAACAAAAGCTTCTTTTTCGGATTCTTCTTCTTGATCAAGGAAATGAGGGGTTAGGAGTTTTCTCCAAAGCGGCAGTCTTCCATTTCTCCCTCATCCTTGTCTTCTAGAGCGAGCTCTCAACCCTAGATGGTTTGTAGCAAGATGTAGTATTTGTCATTGAATTATGGCAGTGCTTCTTCTATGCCATTCATTCAATGGGGGGTTGTTCTTCTCTAAGGTAGAATCCATATCATATTTTATCATTACCTTGGTATGCCAGTATAACTCTATGGTCAAAGAGTACCTCTTTAATAAAAAAATAGTCGAAATTTAATTGAGTCCAATTGATGTCCATTTCGATCTCAGATCTTACCTACCGAGCAACCACAACCACTTTCAGTTTGCTAGATCGAATCCTTTCCCAAAGAATTAAATCGAAGCTAGAAATTGAGGTGTTCCAGCCTTCGACAGCGTGTTAGGCACCATGGAATGGAAATCGAGTTGTTCCAGCATTTGACTACGTGCTAGGCACCATGGATTTTCCTCGTGAACTATTAGTTGATCGTCTATCATATATCACATCCCTCCATGAATTTGGCCAAGTGCAGCGTATAACACCATGTCATATGCGATGTGGGGGAAGTTGACCTTGGGTGCCAAAGCCCTAACAGAAGGAGGCTTTGAAGCTCTGTTCCACCTCCGCAATACTTAATTTGCTCGCCCTTCGATGTCTGCCATACTCTTACATATGCATGTCCTCTTTGAAGATCAATAATCAATTTCGTACAATATTCATAATCCTATTCATGACTTATGTCGGCTAATTTATTTGATTCACATGAAGCATTGTGGATAACATAAGTTTTGGGCATGGGTAGAGGTTATTGACTAAAAATAGTATTGAAGGGATCTATGGTAACTTGGCTCTTTGCGGCTTCTCCGATGAGACTCTCTTTATCAGTAAAAACGACAGAGGAGGGAGTAGTTTGATTCCCATGATCATTAGGGATGTTTGTGTATGTGATTGTTCTCTGTTATATTATGTCTGTATATGTGAACCCTGAGTGAGGATGAAACCATAGCACCTTCCAGCGATAGGCGAGCATGGAGCAACATTCTGTGAACGAACATTATGGAGATATATCTCGCGGTGAGTATTGGGATTTCTTTAATCGTAGCTTTTTTCCTCTTTTTGATCCGTCCATTAAGGCCCTGATGTTAAATTTTAATCACACAGAGTTCCAGAATGGAATCTGTCGAATGATGATTCTTCAGGCCCTGGGAGGCAATGGAACACTCGGCTGTTAAATTTCTTTCCACTAGTCCGCGCATGATGTTGAACAAGTACATATTCTATGTTTTACTACATAGTTTATTCTTTGAGAAAATGATCATGATAGTTTATTATGCCTTGGTCCGTCTCTCAAGCGACACCTGAATAAGAATTTTCTCCTGTCATCTTGACCTTCACGCCCCCACATCTTAAAGGACTTGCAACTCGTACTGATTAAACTGGGTCAAGCATTTGATGATTAACCACTCCTTCTATTTTTAAAACCCGTCGAATGATTGAACTCATATATCTCCCTGGAATTGATCTGGAATACTTATTTCTTTGGGTTGGCATTGACAATTTCTTCTTTTATGTTATTAGGTATATGGAAGGAGACATCGATGAGCATGTTTTCTTCTCCAGCGAAATTTCTGGGACTTCTAGAGGTTTGGGTATCGATTCCGAGTGAATGTTGAGTTCATCGGTGGACAGTGGATGGCGTTCCTTGATTCCTTTGAAAATGAGCCCATTCAGTTCATAGTCCAACTTCCCTATTGATGCCGCTACAAAACAATGACATTCATTTTTGACCAATAGGTTTGGACATGTGCAGGATCAACCTGTTAATGTTAAAATTGAACTGGTCGAGATCAAGGGATTTTTTATGAGTGGTCGAGATCAAGGGACTCCTCTACTCTTTCATGGACTGAATTGGATGAGGAGAGATCCAATAGGAACTCCTCCACTACCCAGCTTTCTATTTCTATTCCAATCACCTATTCAGATTTCTCAGGATCCTCCAATTACCCTTCTCCTACTCATGGCTACGAGTAAGTATCAGTTCCTTTTATAAATTAAAATCCCCAAGGGCACATTGCTCCTGTAGTAGTCAGAGAAATAAGATTGTTTCCTTCACTAACTCCAAACTACCCCTCTATTTTGTATGGACCTGTGTTACTTTGTTGACACTCTGCTAGTTTTGAACCTACAATGTAGAGATAAAACTGAACCTAACTTCACCGACTCCAAATTGCATATTCATTGGCAGCCCCTATGTGAATCTCTTCATGTAATTTCATACTTGATTTAGGATGTCTACGGTTTCATTTGTTCCAAATAGTACACTTAAACCTTGCATTGCATTTGTTCCTTATCATTAGTCTTGGCCTCCTTTGTGGGTCTTGGGGTGTCATTTCTATTAAGT
>JZKD02S1883294.1:40341-54464 GCA_000966675.3 Picea glauca
CTAACTTGTTTTCTGACTTCATAGAGTAAGTCATGGTTGCCTTGACTTGGTCAACCCTAGATTTGACCAAAAACTCAAACTTGACGTCTTGGCTTGCTGAGAGTACCAGGAGATGCGCTAGGCTGAGGCACACTAGTCTATTCGAAAATTAGGTCAATCCCTCCACTTAAGGTACCTCAACGAGAGGATTAAGATTTCTGCAACTGTACCTGCTAGTAACCCTAGCGACAGTGCTTTAGTAACTGCTCCTGCTAGAAACCTTAGCGGCAACTCTTCAACGAGCTTAGTATCCTTATGGCTATGCTTCCTTCCAGTGGTTAGACTGAATGAAGGAGTTGTGGGCCCATAACCTGTTAGAATATGATGGATGTGCTCGTTTAACAATAGACAATATCACTATTGTCACCCAACCATAGGCCGAAGCCACCCTCAAGCACCTTAATCTTGACAGAGAATCATTCCGGAAGCAAACCTTAGGCTAGATAGCCAAACAAAGGGTGGCGCACCTTTCTCCAAGGATAGCACACCAAACAAGAGCTGCTCAGATAGTCCAAACCATAACCAAGAGATAGTCCAAGCCAAAACAAAATCTGCTAGCTGCAGCAGCTACAACGACAACTCTCCTCCAAACTTGCGCACAAATTGGCCAACTGTAGTGCGCACAAGTGTTGCTTCTGCAATTTTGAGAATGCCTGCCATAATGAAGATTGGCCTCCTGTATTTATACTAAAACTGGTAAATTGCCTGGGCCGACTTCTCATTTTGGGTGCTTATTTACTTAGTATATAACATTTCCTTTAGCCGACTTCTTCTCTTAGAGGCTAATAACCTAATACAAGTCATCCTCTTGAGCTGACTTGTCTTCTAGGGTTATTAGCCACCTAATTAGGGTTTCTTCTTGCTTCCCAGAATATTCTATTCTCGTCAGGTTTACACGTGAAGGTAAATACTTCCCGCAGCTACCATAATATCAACAACTCTAAGAAAACTCTTTGTTGCATCCAGAATAACATCTCTGCCCTTCTTGTTGCAATCTCATCTTTCCAACTCATAATTAACTTTGCCATCATCACCTGGCTTCTCTAGCAAGAACAATGCAACTTCATTGTATCTTTAATTGCCATGATAACCAACCAATGGTTATTCACCCAAGCAACTTGCTTCCATCTTTGAATCAAGGTGTCCATGCTCCTCCATTCACTTATAGGGTTGTCATCTCGAACAACATACTAGTTGGGAACCATTCTCACCTTTGGGATGAACACTGGTGCCACATAAATTGACTGGGAATTTGATCGAGCAAATGGCCATCCTATGGACATATTTCCATTTACCAAGACACCTATGTACCCAACCATGGTGCTCGCCAGTTCTCTAGGATAAGAGTCTAGATATATGATGTATCCATCTCAATCCTACACTTTATGCACATGCGAATTTGAGGTCTTATGGCACAACATTCATCAAACAACCTTTCATCAAGGAACAACCAGAGGAGACGAAACATGTAGTTATATTTCCTTTTTAGCTACAACACACTTTACCAAGTAGACTCATGAATGATTTTTACATTACAAAGTATTTCCATGCAGGGGCTACAAAAATCAATAAGAGACAATGACACACATGACCAAATACTTATTCCTACTTGTTTCTCTGGAGTCATGCACATTCTTGGTGTCTTTGCCTGCATCTTCGATATCTTGGTCTAGTCTTTTTCTTGGATCTCCATGCTCCACTCGTCATTTGTTAGAGTCGTGAGTTCTAACAAAAACAACTATATTCCCATATTGAGGTCGCGAGGCTCAATATGTATACTAACTTTAATAAATTGAAGACTTATAAATTACCAAGAGACTTTGAACATTACCGGGACTTTGTAGACATTTTCACTACCACCATCGTAGGTCTACACCAACATGTACAAGCAGCCTCTGATCCAATGATCTAACCATGCTTTCAATAGGAGCACATACCAACACACAAACCAATCATCCATGACATTTTCACAACCTCCTCTTTCTCTGGAATGCACCAAGCTCTATTGCAGTTACTTTCCCATGGACAATTTGTTCCCATACCATGTGAATGGGACACTAAAAAAAACTATTATTTACGTCCTTCATCGGAGCACACATGAATAATTGTAAATGCAATTATGAACCCTTTCAAAACATTTACCAAGACCATTAATGAGGTTACCATACGAGAGAACTTGGTGGATGAAAATAGGACTTGGCTTTTATCACTCATGCACATACTCATGATGACTACACTTGCAAAGCACATCATTGAAACTATCAATTGGGATAAGGTATTCACATGCCTTGAAAAGACACAAAACATATACCTGCATTCATAACGTTGTGCCTTCACTATCCAGCTTGGAATTCTCCATAAATCCTGCCTTTGATTTCCTTATCTCAACACACCAGGCTACATATTTCATATGGAAATGCAATGAATGAGTCATCCACACCATACGGGTTGGATGCTATGGTCACCATCGAAGCTTCCTTCTGCTTCTTTTATGCAATCACAGTCATAAAGTCTTACACCGCTTCGCAATTCTTTCATCCGTTTGCCTCACCAGTAGCAAATTCGACCTAGCAGATCTACACAGGTCTGACACGCATGGGCAGCAATTAGATCACTTCTTGAAGATCTATGGATCTATCTTCCAGCAAATCAGATTGAATCTCAGATAGATTTCTCATTGGGACAAAACTTTTCAAAGTAGATCGATCTCTTTCCTTGCAATCCCTTGCATTGCCTGCATCTGATATGGCGTGGGTTCTTAGTGCTCATGGGTGCTACCACACAGGCTGCGTTTCACCACAAATATTCAGCCTTAGTTATAATTATTAATAACTATGGATCTTACTCAAGTATCTCATAGATGCGTTAGTAATCAACCTGATTTTACAACTTCCAATAGTAGATTACTCATGTAGATCTCTGCTCCATCTATAGGTCTCTAAAGGTTCTCATTCCTCCACTCACAAGCAGATTTCTCAGTGAGTAACACAAAGTAGTTATCCTGTTACACATATTCTTCTTCCATACAAGCAATCACGCGCCTCCTCTTTGGTCCAAGCAACAAATATTGACAAAGTATCCAAGTGGAATGAACACGTCTAAGAGGTTTGTGTCTTCACGATTCTGGGTTATTTGTAGCTCAGCTCACAACTCCAGGCACGTATGAGCAAGTTGCTCAGTCAGTAGCAGTCTTTAAAATAGTAAGACTATGTGATCTGGCAAACTAATTTTAATCAGATCACATGCCAACAGTTTATCAATTAACAGTAGGCGATTCATCGCTTGCCACACATTGGAACCCAATCCACAGAGCAGAACTTAGACTGATAACCCAATCTAAGTGCCAGCACGATAAATGGGAAGCACAATGGAGTCTCGGTCAAATGAATGACACAATTGCCAGCGGTCTCTTTCAGCCTTTAACAGTACTCAACTCATTGACCCAATTGCAATTCACCATGTGTGCATCTGCATTCAATCAATATGTAGAAGCAAGCCACCGCAAGTTGGGACACCACTCGCTCAAGTAGCTGGAACATGAACAGATTGAGCTCTCTATTGGGACTCCATCTCCATCGAGAAGATTCAAACCTCGCACCGCTGATTCCCATAGGCACTTGACTGTAGCACACACTCATCGATGGAAAATTCTCACCAAAACATCATAGATAAACATTAATTGCTGAACACACTATCATGGACACATTGTAGTAGTCACTCACAACAAACCATCATAGGATTAACAATGCGGAATTTGCATGGTCACAGCCCCTATCGTAAGATAGTTAGTGCTGAACCAACTCTGATACCATGTAGACAAACGAGAGAGTAGACATTGTTTCCACACACCAAAAACTGTGTTGAGTGTTCTATTAAAAAATTAATTGTACAGATATAAATACAAAAAGCTTTGGCTCAAGATAGACACACTATCTTCGCACACTAGCAACCTGTCGAGAGAACATCTCAACCACACACCAAAATAGGAGCCAACTAGTTGGAAGCGATCTCTCCTATCCAACTAGATCTAACATCCACCTAAAACTTAGAAGAAAGCTATTCACATAGAGACAAACTCTACCTCATAATGACCAATCACAGTGACCAATAACAATGACAATCACAAGCTTTGTATGATCAAGTATCACACATTAATCTAGATAAGACAAGCAAGAGTTTATAATTCCAGCAGGACTATTACCCATTATAGGCAATGCGTCAACCTCATTTTTGCGCATCAAGCATGATCACCTATGTAATGAATTGGGTTATGCTCAAGGGTAAAATTGTACTTGTACAGTTTATCTTCTTGTTGGTTATGGGCATCAAGCCTGATCATCTTATGCAATGAATTGGGTTATGCAATATAGTGAATATTAAGGGTAAACTTGTACCTGCTTGTACCTGTACAGTTTATCTTCTTGTTGATTATGAGCATAAGGCATGATCATCATCTTGTGTAATAAATTGGGTTATGCCATAAAGTGAATATAGGGTAAAACCGTACCTGTACAGTTTATCTTCGTGTTGGTTATGATGTGAGGCAGAAGGTCTAAGCCCTAACTCTAACATGCCTTTTACTTCTGCCCATTTAAGATTTGCTCAAATTTTATTCACATGCCACGGTTATATTCCATTTGTGTAGAAGTATCAGGGCAACCTTTTTGAGAAATTTTAGAGAAATATTTTGATTCACATTTAAATTCGAAGGTAGGAAAAGTGTTGTACTTTCAGGAGAAAAGGGAAAATAATTGTACTATGCAGTATGCCCACTCTCTGATTGAGCGATGCAGTTCCACGTTTTCATTTTTCCAAAGTCTAAAATGGGGTTTTCTGGCTTCATTAGGTTGGCAAACAAGTTATTTCACAAGCAAGAACCCTTATTGATAAACAATGGACCGTGTCTTCCGACTATTCTCATTATGGGAAAAATGAATTTAGATGCTTGAATCTTAAATATAAAATGGATTCTGTCTACATTGTTTTCTTTTCTTGAAAGTTTCACCTTTGACGTGTCCTACTTTTTAAAGGACAAAATATTTCAGAAATATCCATGTTTCATGGGATTTTGCTATCTTGCTTTCTTCTTAAATTCATCTTTGATGCCTGATTTGGACATTTTTATACTGTTCACTGAATCACTAAGTAAGGTAAACAATACCAATTTGAGATGAGCAGTAAACTGCTATTTTTCTGGGTCCCAAATGAATATTGATATAGTTAATATTTCATGCTGGCATGTTCTCCAACATGGATTGTGGACGCCTTGCTTGCCAGTTGTTTCATAAGTGTTATTAGCTGCAAATTAAAGTTCTCTGCACTTCAGTTTACCTCTGTCTAGCTTTGATAAAACTCTATTGCTTAAATGTGGAGTTTGCCAAATAAGGCTTAGTAGTTCAGTCCATGTAAAGTAACATCACTTCTACAAATAATTCATTAAAAGGCCATAATGCCTTGGACCATTGAAGCAGGTTTGTGAACATGGTGCTCAGAGCTGGAAGGAGCTGAGATTGTAGTTCTCTTTTTAATTTGGTAAATCTCTGTTTTGTATCTACTCGCTCAGTTCCTGACTGTGTTCTTGAATTTGATTTTTCTTCTTTTCCCTATATGTGATCTTTCTGATCGCTAAGATATTGTTAAACAAGGCCATTCTGTACCGGTGGAGAATAATTAGACTAAAATTAGCAACGAATATGTAAATTTGGTTTTCTGCAGTGCATTGTATTAGGGAATTCTGTTAAGTAAGTTAAAAATGACTCGTAATTTTCTCTGAACCATAAAAGTAGGTCCCAATCTACTTTAAGCAAATTTCTAGATGTTCATTAGCTTTCATAGACAAAATATCTAATTGAAGGTACCCGAGAAAATAACAAAATGATTAGAAAGTATTATCCAGTTCAAAATGCAAATTTCTGGATGTTCATTAGCTTTCATAGACAGAATATCTAATTGAAGGTACCCGAGAAAATAACTAAATGATTAGAAATTTTTTCCCAGTTCAAAATGCAAATTTCTGGATTCTCGTTAGCTTTTGTAGACAGAAAATACCTGAGAAAATAGCAAAATGATTAGAAATTTTTTTCTAGTTCAATTGGTTTTGGCAATTTATTGTTTTGTAGCATTACACATTTCTTGGTATTCACTGAACTGTCGAAGAAAATTTAATTATTGAATTCTTCTCAGATGCTAGAATACCACGGGAGTTACAATATCTCATTATTGTGGAGTCATAGACACATTGCTTGGGAATACTTTGTTTTACTGTTGATTTGATTTTGAGATGGAAAAGCTTAAGGGTTGTCTCATCGTTGTTAGGCAGCCACGTTCTCACCATGGCCTGGGAGGTTGCACCTGTTTCTACCTGAAAATGCTTTAAAATTACCAGTTTGATCCATATATATGTTTTTCTCTGTCTACCAAATATCACATATTCTATATTGATGAAGAGTAAAATAATTTCTCTTTTCTGAAAAGCTGTTGGCCATCTTGGGATAAACTTTATGCAAATAAAAACATCAGAAAATATATGATAGATGGTCCCTTACAGTGCTGCTATGTTTCCGTTTGATCTCCAATTTCTTTTCTGCATCATTATTCTATTCACTGGGACTTTCCTTTTTGATTATTAGCTTTCGCTAATGGTTGATACAAAGGATGGATAGAGGATGAAGAGGAGAGTGAGTGCAGATTTGGGGTTTTGCAGAATTTGGAGATGGAAGAGGAAATGGTTGATTATTCTGATGATCCATTTGAAGGCAAGTCCATCTTCACCAAGTGGTTATTTCTGGATAAAACATTAGGGGAAGGGCAAGGGGATAGGCCTCTAGGACGAATTTCGATGAATTTACAAAGTTTAGCCAATTCCCAATCCAAACACACACGGAGGTAAGGAAAAGCAATAGATGTGGAAATGCTAGCCCTGTCAGAACTCCTACATGAGCAGTAAAGGTGTTCGTTGGAGTGAATGGTGAAAAGACCATCAACAAGGAATTTTGTGACTTCTCCTCACGGCTCGGCTAATTCTTCCCCGTCTGATCTAGTAGAAGGTGGTGAAATATGTCTACATATAGAACCACTACGCTGACAAATTTGCTTTTCTTAAACCCTCAAAACCAGAGCTGTAAGGAGAAGGATGGAAGCCTTAAGGAAGACCTAGCCTGGTTTGGAGAACTGGAGGGGTTTTTAGGTCGTGAAATCAAGATTTTAGGAACCCTAGGAAACAGAGCTGTGGTTGATATAGCAAAGGAGAGTGTTTCTTCCTCCTAAGGTTAATCCTAGAAAGAAAGGCCAGATATGTGTTAAGTTGTGAAAAACAAGGTAAAGTTTGTCTAGGTGAGGACATTAAAATGAATCAGGGAGTGGAATTGGCAAACCAAGGCTTGACAGGGTGTTTTTTGGGAAGGGAAATCTTTGAAAAGAATTTAAGTGAATGGCTAGAAATGGTATGGAGACCTTTGCTTGGTTATACTGTAGGATTCTATCTCCTAGTAAGAGGATGGCTTGCTTCATTTTTAAAAGTGAAGAGGATGCTACAAAGATTTTGGGTTTGAGATGGTAGTGGGGTTTCATGCTGTTATCCTTGAAAAGATGGACTCCAAGCTGCAACCGTCGAACGAAGAGATCTAAAATCTAGATAGTATGGGCTACAATGTCGAGCCTTCCTCTAGAGTTTTTGTCCTTGGACATCTTTAGAGCCACAAGAAATAACATAGGGACTTTTATAGAAGTGGATGGAAGCTATTAGAGGATGAATTCACGAACTATAGCTTGCATATAGAGGTAGGGAATACACAATATACTAAAACCCTAGACTATGTCAGCATTCCCTTCCGATGTTCAAGGTGTTATCTAGTAGGGGACTATGTTCTCAAATTTACTAAATAAGTGTGGTGGAAGAAAAACTTAGGGAATTTGGACCTTGCGGGGAATTTTTTTCACTTCTAGGTCATTGGGCCTCAAGGGAAAAGATAAAGGAAAATAAGAGAGAGGAGACCTTGAAAACGAAGGAGCCCACAATTGGTGTGATAGCTTTTGAGGATGTAGACCCAAGGGAGTAGTTGAAGAGGAGAAATTGTGAAATAATGTATATTGGTGATCTCAAGCCACARGAGAAGATGGATGCAAGCAAGGGCGATCCAGTCCAGGGTATCAAATTCTTTTTCAACCTCTATGAATTCTAAATGGAACCTCAAGCCTTCGTCCATGWCTAGTGGTCGGAGTTGGGAGTCTATAAGAATAAGGATTGCAAGGAATGTAGAAAAGGGAAGAAAGGGAAAGGGTGTCTGGGTCAGTCTGTCCTTGTTTTGGAAAATTCAGGGGGGTGCCTAATATGGATGGGGGGTTAAACAAGGCTATGGGCAATAAGGAGAACGCTGGGGGACTGGCAGTTCCTAACCCTCCAAACATTGGGGAAATTCCTACAATCTCTAATCAATCCAAATGTCCTCTGAGATTAAGGCAACCTCTGATGGAATTGAGCGAAATAGGCATTGAAGGAGGTTCAAGCTTAGATGTGGCAAAGGAGGGATCAAATATGGAAGGGGAAGGAAATCACATTTAACCCTACCCCAAAATAAACCCATAGAGAAATTCAACAAGCAAAGCAACATAGCTTAAAAGGGGCCCTTAAAGGATGGTAAGCCCTAGAAAGAGATTCCACGTAACCATTATGTCTTTTAATGCAAGTGTAATGTCCCTTTCCAAATGATCACTCCATGAGATTAACATAATAGCCTAAGTGATTCCCGTAGGCTATAGTCAAGGGAAAGAAAGGGGATTAATTAATTATTTGATGTCATCGGGGAGAAAAAAATATTTTTAAAAGTGACATTGAGTAATTAAGTGAAAAGCTGTTTTAAGTGACTTTGAGCTTATAAAGTCACTTTACTTTATTAAAAGGGTAAAAGGGTCAGCAAAAGGGTGAATGAGGAAATAAAGGCGGAATGAGGGCCTTAAGGGAAAAGACAAAGGAAAATAAGAGAGAGGAGACCTTGAAAATGAAGGAGACCACAATTGGTGTGATAACTTTTGAGGATGTAGACCCAAGGGAGTAGTTGACACTAGCAGGAGAAATTGAAACAATGTATATCGGTGATCTCAAGCCACTGGAGAAGATGGATGCAAGCAAGGGTGATCTAGTCTAGGGTATAATGATGATTGTTCCATCCATTGTTCAACCTCTTCAATCACTAAGTAAGTCAAATTCTTTTTCAACCTCTATGAATCCTAAAATGGAACCTCAAGCCCTCGTCCATGACTAGTGGTCGGAGTTGGGAGCCTATAAGAATAAGGATTGCAAGGAATGTAGAAAAGGGAAGAAAGGGAAAGGGTGTCTGGGTTAGGCTGTCCTTGTTTTGGAAAATTTTGGGGGGTGATGCCTAATATGGATGGGGGGTTAAACAAGGCTATGGCCAATAAGGAGAACTCTGGGGGGTTGGTAGTTCCTAACCCTCCAAACATTGGGGAAATTCCTACAATCTCTAATCAACCCAGATGTCCTCTGAGATTGAGGCAACCTCTGATGGAATTGAGCGAAATAGGCATTGAAGGAGGTTCAAGCTTAGATGTGGCAAAGGAGGGATTAAATATGGAAGGGGAAGGAAATCACATTTAACCTTAGCCCAAAATAAATCCATAGAGAAATTCAACAAGCAAAACAACATAGCTTAAAAGGGGCCCTTAGAGGATGGTAAGCCCCAGAAAGAGAATTCCCATAATCATTATGTCTTTCAATGCAAGGGGGTAAGGCAACCCCTCGAAGAAACTTTCCTTGGGGTAGGTTAGTAGATCTTCAAAGGGCTGATGTGGTTATCATTTAAGAGACCATGTGGGATGAGAACAAAATTACAGGAGAATTGTCTAACATTATGAAGGAACGAGATTTCTTATTAGCAGATTCTATAGGGAGATTTGGGGCACTGGTTAGGTTGGAGGAAAAGATCTATGATGTTAATTAAATCTGTGAATTTTGCCTTAGGTATAGGAGTCAAGCTCTATTCTATGGAATTCAGTGAACCTTTCTCTATAACCAACATTTATAGACCTTGTGAGGATAGGTGGCATATTAGGGGGGGAATTGTTAGCACATGATTTCTTGGGAAACAAGGAAATTATAATGGGAGGAGACTTGAATTTCATTATCAAAAGTGCTGAGATATGGGGGTGTTAGCACAAATTTCCACCGACCAATTGAGCTGATAAACCTGTTATAACAACGATGAAAACTTAGCTAATTCAAGGAGAAAAACTCCAAATTGTCACGGGCTAGACCCCTCTCCGTTTGGGCTAGTTCTTTCTAGCCTTAGGGGGGAGTCCCTAAGGTGATTTTCTGCTGTCCTAAGTCTGATTTTTCTGCATCAGTGACCAAAAACATCCGCTGTTATGTTTTGGATAGCGTGTTAAAACTGTCCAAAACACTTGAGAAAAATAGTTTGTTTGCTTGGAAGGATCCTGCAGGGTTAGCACGAGAATTATAGAAGAGAAATAGAATAGAAAACTACTCAAAAGATCAATGGAATCACAATGAACAATTAAGGAAAATGACAAATCAGATTGCAAAATTAACAAAGTACCGCCAAGAAACAAGGTTAGAACACAAACACACGATTTCTTTATTGATAGGCTTGCAAGAGGGTTGGTTGTGCCAAGAAGCAAGGTTAGAACACAAACACACGATTTCTTTATTGATAGGCTTGCAAGAGGGTTGGTTGTGCCACAATTGACAAGTCCACAACCGGTACAATGCTCACTTTGCTCAAAGAAGAGTCACCAGTCTAAGAACAGAGAGAGAGAAGAATGAGAATAAGAAACTATGCTAGTTGTTGCAACATCCGATCAATAACCAATGAAGACCATCCAATATATAGGAGAGGAGTGTAAAGAAAATAAGAGTTAATGTGCACGAGGGAATAAGTGCGAGTGAGTAAGTGCGAGTGAGAAATTTAGGAGTTAATGCGCACGAGGGAATAGTAATGCGCATGGGTGAGTTATGAGAGAGAGTGTATGGAGGGGAGTTAATGCGCACGAGGGAATAGTAATGCGCATGGGTGAGTTATGAGAGAGAGTGTATGGAGGATAATTTTAGCTTTCCAACACATGTTAGATTGCTAAATTTGGCAAGAGATGAGGGAGTTATGAGTTAAAGGGAAATTTGCCCTATTTTTTTGGGATTTCCTAAAATTTAGGAATTTTGCGTTTAAAAGCAATTTAGGGAGAATTTTTAGAAACCAGTTGCATGGAAAGTGAAAATATGGAAAGTGAGAGGAATAGAGTGAGAAAAAATAGCCTTGAGTGGCTAAACTTTCTCCAGACAATGCCACCTCATCCATTCACCACCTCTTTAGCTTAATTAATTCTCATTTAATACATAATCCTTGGAAAATGCGCCCTTGGTCCATGATGCCATGTAGATGCCAGATCATCTTGATACTTTGCCACATGTCGAAATCTGAGCCTGCCACTTGTCACTGCTGGAGATGACGATGACTGCTAAAACTAGAAATTTCCAAAAATAACAATCGGGTCCCAAAAATTTGAAACTTGTCGAAATTGACCCAAACTCTCTACAAATGCTCAAAATAACTAGGAGACTACCATCATGTGTCTAATGCTGAAAATAGACACTGCTAAAATAGAAAGTTTCTACATGTCAATGATATTATACTCATTGGATTCGATTTTTTGCAAGGAATCCGAATCCACAATCAAAATTGACATGCGAGCCTTGGTGCTCCTCCTGCTAAAAATAGAAATATGTGCCAAACCATCCTGGAAAAGGTCCAAAAGACTCATAATGTCTCAAGGATCAATAATATGTGCTTAGAAGCTGAATCTAGGGCCTGGAGCTCGAACTGCTAAAAATAAATTTTTTTTGCATGTCGCTCGAAAAAGTGCAATCATGCCTAGAATCATGCAAGGACTATCCTTGTATGCTCAGAATTGCTCCAAACTGTCAAGAGACCCACTCAAATTGTGGCTCGTAAAAAATAGCAACACCTGCTATATGTAGACATCTCTCTCAAAATGAAAAGGAACACAAGCTAACTCTAACTTTGAACAAAACAACCATGTATCAATCATATACCTGTCTTTGATGGGAACCAACCTTTGCTAACCATAAGTTCTAAACTCTGGGTGAATCTCAAAATGCCAACCAAAATAGTGCATACTCACGCTTAACCCTCAAGATTTTCAAGGGTGATAATCTAGGGGTTAACAATGGTGACTCAAGTGAACGAGATCCCCCTGTGGGATGTCGAGAACCATATGAATCTCTATATGTGAAACTAAAATGATGCTCTGTGAGAACTCTATAAGATGTACCGATGATGCTATGAAGAAATATGTATTAAAAATACCCCTGTAAATGTGTGGAAGGAAAGATGTCCCTGTAAGCTAACAAGAAGATTCTATAAGCTGACCTGTAATACCAAAGCCTATCCAATGGGCCATGGAGTCAAATCAATGTAACCCTCCCATTGAATCACTGAAACACAAGGGGTCTCATCTAAATCCACTACCTGCTACCACCCAATATGTACAGTCCTCCTCGCGGTAAATGTGTTCATGTCGACACAAGGGAGAGAGTCACTTAATTAGATGTCACTAATGAAAACACCTATCAAGTGCGAAGGAACACCACCAATAATGATAATGGGTCCTGAGGTACGAGCACAACCTGTCACTATGAAAGATGTTCTAAAGTCGAACAATGACAACAATCATCCAATCAAGGCGCAATGATACTTGACCTTGTCGAATGAGAGATAACCACCCATGAGGCGAACGACTACCAAGGTGCTTTACTTCTGGGTCATCCGTAGATAATGTGTCGAAATTGATACAGGATGACCTGCTAAAAAGAAGAGCAATGATGTCTCTCTTTTCTCAGCGTGAAGTGATAACTCAAGAAGATCAAGATGAAAGAACTGGGTACCATATCCTTATTGTTGGATGAGGGGGACGCATGACTCAAAGCATAGTACTCAATGTCCAGAGATGAGGAGACAAGACATAAGATGACTCAAGACACTCGTATGTCTCGTCAAAACTACCCATCCTAAAGGGTCAATGCTCCGGGAACAATGACAAAACAAGACCCCCATCCAGGCTCACACTAATGATAGACACAAAGGCTTAGCATGTGAAAGATTTGGCATTCAAATTTTATCCCAGGAATAACAATTATGGACAACCATTTATTCAAGAATAGAAAGACACACAAGACATGCCCACATGCTGATATAACTTGGCAGAAAAAATCAACGACACTTATGCAAAACACTGAAGTAAATGCCGAAGGGAAAATGCATTGCAAGGAAAATGTAGATTGCTGTCCTAAATTCTGCAAAAATCAGCAAGAAAGAAAGACTGAAATGACAATGCGGAAAGGAAAGACAACTACCCTATACCCAAAAGTTTTTACCTCCAAACTGCCATGGTTAAATCATCATACTCAAAGGACCAATGTAACCATGCAACCAAATGATTAGTCCGACGAGAAAGATCAACAAAGTCAACCTTCCAGGGGGACCAATTGTGAAATCTCATGTGTTGGAAAAATGCCTTAATGTACTTGCTGGTGAAGGCATAATTGAAAGGTGTTGGTTGACTGAAGGTTGCTGGTTGGGATTTAGAACATGTTATTTCAACAGTAACAAGCATGAATGCGTGAGAGCCAAGACTCTTGGAATCTACCTTTTGAAATACCTCCATCAACCTGAGCTCAACTGGGTCATGATGAACTCTGATATCCAGGCACTGATCCATCTTAGGAACCTGAAGAACAACCTCAAGATGCAGAATCGTAGGCAAAGTGTAAGGGACATCATCCTCTGGTTGAACCAAAAGTTGCTCTTTCTGTTGTAATGATATCATATCAAGCTTTTCCTCGACCTCTGCTGTGATGGGCAATGATGGAGCCTATACTAGGATGGGCACATATGAAATACCTTGTTGATTGATCTCTACTTGGTTACCCTGTGGTTCCTCCACTTGAATTTGTTTGTCATCACTCTTGGAAGGAACCAATGAACACTCTTGAGTGTGATTGTTTATCATCACTCATGGAAGGAACCAATGAACAC
>JZKD02S1883316.1:0-15744 GCA_000966675.3 Picea glauca
AAAAATAAGCTAAATGCAATTTGGACATTTGAAATTTTTTTTACAAGTTAAATGAGTACATCAATAAAAAATAACATACTAACCTTGCAAGTTCAAAATCCGAGCTATGTAGATCGAAAATTGGATTTATTCAACTGATGGGTGACGGAAAAAATAAACAGCTCAAACAAAAGCCAAGAACAGTGTCACAACTATAGCAATTGTGTCACAAAGTCTCTTAAAGTCACGTATATATAAATAAAATAGTCAACTAGCCGTTAACATCGACCAATGAGATAGACAAATTTTTTGTTGCTATTGCCACGAAAGTTTTTCGCTATAGCGACGAAAATCCCGACTAGGTTAAATTAAGATTTTTGTTGATATTGCCACGAACTTTCGTGGCAATAGCGATGAAAATCCCACCCTGTTTAAAAAAAATATGAAACTAGTGGAAGCGTGGAAAATTTTCGTGGAATAATCCACCCATATGTAGTAGTGAATTGATTAATTGATTTATTTAAGGAAAGTTCTAAAATTAATTAGCATGTTTCTAAATATCAAGTGAGGTGAGAAGTAGTATCAACTGCCAATCACTTAGAAATAGATTACAACTCATGATTATAAATAGATTACAACTCATGATTATAAAAGAAAGGCTATCATGAAGGAGGAAGACACTTGATACTTGATACTTGATACTTGTGTTGAGAGAGTCGTCAAAGAGAGGATTGAATCACGAAGGACTCTGATTCAAGATCTTGGATAGGTGGAGAAGGAATTTCATATAGAGATCAAATCAAGGAGAAGAGAGAACAAAGGTTGTCATAGGTGGGTTTCAATCAAGCAAACCCACATGAAAGAGTTGTGCCGTATGGATCTTTTTGTAAGTGTACATGGGTTCCAGTTGAGAGAATCACGTGTACATGGGTGCACATTAGGACAATCGTGTACATCTCAAAAAACACATAGTTTTGGTTCGTACAACAAGCCAAACTTTGCCAGGTTTTCCTGTAGTTGTTTTTCTCTCAGTGGGCCATTATCCCTATTATGGGAGCCCTAATTTTATCATAATAAAATCATTCTTAGCACTGGTTTTCCCTCTGGGGTTTTTCTAGGGGTATCTATCCAAAAATATTGGTGTTCATGTGTGCATGATTTGGTTTCCTTGTTTATGCTTCCACTGCATGTTTAGTTGATGACTCAACCGTTCTTTAATTCAATAAGTGATTTATTTGGAATCAATTCCTAGGTGCTGGTTGGGAGAAATATCAACAACGTTGAGAATGTAATGGAAGGAATCTACGATAAAATTTCTATGGAAAGTATGGAATAACATCATAGGATCTACTGTCTAAAATGTGGATCAAGGAAAACAAATTATCCTCTAGTTACCCCTAGAAGTGATGGAGTAATAGAGACAATCCATTAAGGCCTATCAACCATGATCCTAACAATGGATCATTTAGGATAATAACTATGCATTCCCCTTAAGGGAGTTAGCCTCCTCATAATACACGAGGAGGCCAAAATCCCTAAAAAAGAGGTGAATATGAGAAGTGTGATAAGATGAGGAAACACATCTATCTCTCGAGCCTTCCAAACACGCCTGAAGTTAAACATGTAGAGTTCTTGTTGTTGTGGTTGTCTTTGATTCACATACAAACTTCATTAGGGAAAAATAATTATAAAATAAAAAAAATATACTAAGTTACCATTCGTCATATGAAAATAAGGTACAAAATTGAAAATGAAATAGACCATAACCTAACTATCCTGATTTTGAACCTAATGAAAACATAAACAACAATCATTAGTTCGTTAATCAATTTTTTTGATATGTAAACTAATACAAAAAGGACCCTAGGGTTATTCCTTTAAGATGTGGTGAAAATTATTATTTAATTGTTAGACTAAATTAATTTAACTGAATCTTAATGAAAAAACTACATGGGATAGGATAAGAGAACAAGCAACAAAGAAGAGTTATAATCCAATTTCAAACCTGAAGTGCTAATCTTCCTCTTTGTACGAACAAGCAAGGATAATCTATCTCCAAGGAAATGAAAATGAAACACAATATCCATACACATAACTAAAGATATATAAATGTATAGCATGCATGATTGATCTAAGTTCCCTCAGTGATAAAAATAACCTCTTCATTCATAAGCTTGTGATGAATCTTCCTTTGAGTGGGGTGAAGGTTGGTCAAAGTGTAATTAAGGAGAAAAACTAAAAACACCACAAGATGCAACTGACCAATCCAACAGAGGATATTCAATCCAATGAAGAGGAGACACCAATTGTAGCAATTCCCAATAGGGAAAGGGTTGATAGATACACGCAATCCAAGTAAGCCCAAGACACTAGAAAGTGGAAGGAGATTGCTAAATCACAAGAGACATATAAATATGATAGAGTTTCAATATGTTATGACTTCGATGGGGCTATATTTGGATTAAAGGGAAATATTATAGTGAGTTGGCCTTATAGTGGGCCCACTTAATTGGGAAGTGAATGAGAAGGTCATGGCAATTATGCAAGAGAGAGAGAGAGAGAGAGAGAGAGAGAGAGAGAGAGAGAGAGAGAGATTGAACATCATTTACAAAGAACAAGAGTGCAACATAAATAGATTTTGGGACGTTTGACTGAAATTTCTCACCATGGAAGAGGTATTTTCTCTGCAATGGTCAATGCACGAGTTTGAACATATGAACCACGAGGGTTAAATGCAAATCATAAGTGCAAATTGAGAAAACATGGTTTTTTTGTAGTTATGAGTGAGTCATTAGCTACATGCACAATATAGAGAGGGAAATTTGCAACAAAGGGCATGTGCCTAAACCATCCATGAAAAAGGTAAATTTGATGAAGTAAACTCCTCATAAAGTGTTGTCATAATGTAGGTCTACTATGGCTAATGCATGATAAAAATTCCGCATAATGATGTATGAGGGGATATATGTATGACCAAAATGAAGTGAAAAATACATACACTACAACTTACATGATTGTTAACATTAAGTCCATCTCCGTGTGACCATTACTTGCATGTCATTGGATGTAGGAGGTGTTGAGAATTGAGATATCGTACCTTTATGAAATCATCTCAGTGATTATTTCCAATGAGTGAATTTACAGTGAAGGAAGAGGGGTGATCACTTGGACAACATGAAGAAGTACCTCCCCCAAAAAGTATCCACACATGCATGCATTTATCATGAAACTATGTCTATTGCATAATAATGAGGACACAAATTGTTTTGTAGAAGGTTTCCTCACGGGGAAAACAATGTTTGCAAGGGTGTAACTTAGGAGTAAGTTAATCTTGTAGCAAATGGACCCTTTTTCCAGCGATAACTTTGATAATTTGATAATAGTGTAGTAGGAATTTCAAGCATAAGCAGATCCGTGTATGGTGAAACAATGCCCTTAAAAGTTATGTGTAACTCTGATTTGCCCCATATGGTAAAAAATTCAATGAGAGATCTATATTGATGGAAACTTTGGAGAAATTTGCTACAAAATTAAATGACTCTTATGGCTTTTTGAATGCACTCCTATACCTATCTTCAATACATAAATATAAACACACCTAATAACAAATAAAAATAAAATAGGAATATAATTGACAAATAAAAATAAAAATAAAAATATAATTCACAAATAAGCATTAAGATTGATATCTATTTACTAATATTATCCTTGAGGTTATTGTCCCCTAAAAAAACCCAAATAATCTTACATAATTATTTTAAAATCATGGATAGAAGCCGATCAACTCATCTCTCCATAAAAACATTACCCTCATGAGGTCGGCTCGGACATTCAAGTAAACCTCCGATGCCTATAAATGAACTAAAACATCTCATCATTTCTACCATCGGCCCTCGAAAAAAGGTGGAATGGTGCACAGAACATAAAGCAATAAACCTTAGATCTAAAACCCTACATCGCCTTATCCAAATATATTTTTTCTACGTGGTTTGTTTTCGTTTTTCTCACAAATTTCGGACGCTAGAGCTTTGAGCTTGGCTTTCTGCGAAATTTCAATTCTGTTTAAACAATACAGGGCCTTTACAAAAATGGCTGGTAGAGGACACATGCCACGATCACATGCAAGACACCCAGGCATGGTTCCAGACCATTTGGGTCCAGTTATGCGGCATCATTTAGGATCCCATCCTCTGGAGCCACGATCACATGCAAGACACCCAGGCATGGTTCCAGACCATTTGGGTCCAGTTATGCGGCATCCTTTAGGGCCTCATCCTCTGGAACAACTGCCTCCTATTGAGCTTCTGGAACGGAGATTTGCAGGTCAACATGAAGAGTTACAAAGGCTTGCAATGGATAATGAGAGGCTGGGTGCAACACATGTAGCTCTAAGAGAGGAACTTGCTGGTACCCAGCAGGAGTTGCAGAAAGTGCATGCTCAGATGGCAGCTATTCAGGGCGACAAGGAGCAGCGAGTTAGAGGCTTAATTGACAAAACAACAAAGATTGAAGCTGAACTTCAGGTCGCTGAGACTTTGAAAGGCGAACTACACCAGGCTCAAGCTGATGCACAAAGCCTGATGTCAATGAGACATGACCTAACAGGTCAAGTGCAACAGCTCGCCGCGGAACTACAGAGAGCTCATGCAGAAGTTCAGCAGATCCCTTCTTTACACGCTGAAATGGACGGACTCAGGCAGGAATTACATCGGGCAAGGTACTTCATTAATGCTAAATTATTGGTTTAGTCAAGCATTGCAGATATTATTTTTGTGTCACTTCTTGACTGGGAGGGAATTAAGTTTTTAACAATATGCACAAAATTGTGCGGACCCATGTACCTATAGTTCAAAATTTTTGATCCATATTGTTCTGTATTTCTGCCGATGCCTGCACCATATGGAATTTTGGTTGAAATAAGCTTGTGATATTGCCTCACATATCCAGTGCAAAGGAATCTCACTGTTGTATGTTTTTGAATGAAAGGGATGCATTTGAATATGAGAAGGCGGCAAACAACCAACAAATTCATCAGACACAGGCAATGGAAAAGAACTTGCTTTCCATGGCAAGAGAAGTGGAGAAGCTACGTGCTCAGTTGGAAACTGCTGACAAGAGAGTTCATGGTAACCATTCCCTTTGGATATGCTTCATAATATCGAACGATATTTTACTTTGCACAACTGTATTACTATTTAGTTTGCAGTGATAGCTTGAAGCAGTTTCATGGTCATACTTTTGAAGTAGTTATAACTGATGTGTTGTTGATTTGTTTAAACTTTATTGTTTGAGCTCAGGTGGGGTTTTTAATGATCCTGATGCTCCCTTCCATTCTGCTGGGCCAAATATGTATGGAGATGGCAATGGAAATTCTCAGGTGTGCCTTTGGGTTTGTTGAATGTTGTCTAATTTTTTTTTTATGTTTGGCCTATGTTTACTTTTGGTATTATTTTAAATGCTATTTTGAATTCAGAGTGCCGGGAGTGCTGCTACTTATAGTGCTTTCCTGTTGCTGGCCTTGTTTTTTGGGGGATTTGGCTATGTTTTTATTTGGTATCATTTTTAAATTCTTGTAAATGTTATTTTGAATTCAGAAGCCTGCTACACCTGAAAATGCTGCGACTTACGGTGGATATGATTCGTCTAAAGGTGGTGGTGGTTCACAGGTGTGGTCCTTTATTTCACAGATGTTTTACATTTTTTTTTGCTGTATTTTGAGTATTTTTACTTGAGTTTTAATGTATGCCTTGTGAAATTCAGATGCCAGTTGCCCCTGTGAATGGCCATCCTTATGGAGCTGGACCCGACCCTGTTCGAGGAGGTTATGACAGGAGATGAGCTACGTTGGGGTTTTGTTAATCCAGTAGTGTTTTTCCCTTAATCAGGAATATGATTTGAGATTAGTTTTAAGCTTTATGCAGGTTCACTTAAGTTATGATTTGGATGGAAACATTCTGCTTTATAGCAGAGATGAGCTACGTTGGGGTTTTGTTTTGTTAATCTAATAGTCTTTTTTAGAGTTAAGAAGGTTCACATCTGAACAAATTTGATATTTCTCCTCTTAATAGATCAAGGTTCATATGGATTTAGGCTATTAGAAAACAATCCATACTCACTTGATAGACATGGTCAAACATGATGGACAAGGAAAATAACAAAAAATTTGCAAATGCATATCTGAACATAATGGGAAACATTGGGTAATGTTGCTTTGTTGAGATTGAATATCCACTATGTAGGTCCTTAATGTTGTTTAAAATTGATTTGCATCTATAAAGTTGGATCTAAAGTTTCATTTCTTGTTTTAATCTTATGCATTTAACATTTAACTCAATCTTATACATTTAACTCTAATAAAACTAAGTAACATTTTATGGATTAACATATTTTTAGATGTTTATATTTTCATCTAAATTCACCAAAGACGTGCACATTTAATAGTATAACTAATTCAGAAAATGATGATATGATGCCCATAACATTTAGACTTCATAAGTTGATTACATTTTTATGACACATCATTTACAAGATTTAATTTAATGCTTTCTAAGAATCTAATTGATGGTATACACATTTAATGAACCCCAAACTTGTTGAAGTGATTCACTTTTTTTTCTTTTTTTTTTTTGGGTTAGATGAGGTTTTTAAATCAATGCACTATTATTATAATAAACAACTTTAACAATCAAATTTCATTGAGGTTTTGCTATATTCAATTTTTAACAATGTGCAACACTCTATTCCACCAAATGAATGGATTCCAAGCAAAATTTCTTTGGCTATTTTCAATATAGCTGGTCTACAACATTTATGTGGTGAAATATGAATGGGTTTGTGAATGAGATATGGCGGTGAAATATGAATCAGTTTGTGAATGAAATATGGTGGTTTGTTGTAAAATAAATTTTGTACTTGGAGAAATTGTTATGAAATTTGTCTTACAACAAATGAATTGATTTGAGATATAGTGGTGAAATATGAATAAGTTTGTGAATGTGTTAGCACTGAAAGTCACACTTTGACTACTAAAGTTTAAGCTCAACACCCATAAGAATGTAAAAGATACTTTTGGTTTTTAATAGGTGGATCAACAATATGGAGAAAGAAAGGGAGAGGGCAACAAATTGTAGATCAGTAGGTTACACCAATGGGCAATGGAGTCATAAAAATTCTACTCATCCAAGGCACTAAAACTGCTCAACAAAAAACAAGATTATATGCTGATAGATGGAAGAATGAAGAAGGAAAACATAAGATAGAATGTTCACTAAACAAAGATCCTCTTTGTTTAATAAATCAACAAATACTTGAATAAAACAATGATTGATGGGCAAAATTACAACAAATCCTCTGCTGCTTAGGGATCCATAAATCATTGGAAGCCTTTGATCCTCAAATCTACAATATATTCAAATAAGAAGATATATAAACAAAATAATTACAATCTGAAATCACATCTCTCATGAGTCTCCAATAGCAATAATGCTTACAATCATAAAATGCCCACATGCTTACAAATGAACACACAGAGGGAAACCGCCTACTCCTACTCTCTCTAGCCTCTCTTGGCTCATGAATCCAACCCTTCTCCAAGAGCTGTCTCCTTCATTAAATAGAAAATAGCATCCAAATATCCTTAGGAGGTCGAATCCCATCTCATCCATTGGATTTTAAGGGACAAAAATCCAACAAACTGCTAATTTTCAGGAAATTGTTGGAAGTCATTAATAAATTGTTTCCACCTCACTGCATGAGGTATTTAATGGAGCTAAAACTTAGGTGTAGGTGTCCCTTAACATCTAATTGATCCTTGATAATCCATTCAAACCCTCCTTGACAGGTGGCGACCTCACAACAAGGCGAATATCCAATCACCTACGCAAAACAAAGAATTGACAACACATTCCGTAGTGCATTGGTGTTTAAATTTTTTCTCTGAAATGCCAAACTGGGTCAAGCTGAAATTTGGACAGCAAGTCAACAAGGATATCATATTCCTCCAAAAAATATTTCAGAGAAACCCACTTCGCCGTTTGGGTTTTATGATCAAATCTCTAACAATAGCTGCTACAGGAAATTCCGTCCCGCCACTCCTAAAATGACTTTGTAGATTTTGTAGCACCAATTCTATGTCTAATATATCTCTAACCATAAGAAATTTTGAAAAACTTAGAGAGGTTTTTGACATTTTCCAAAAAGGTCACACCGTGGGTCGCAGTGCTCCCAAAATACAACAAAACCCTAGTTTTTTTCACAAATTTTGCTCTTTTTAAGTTTGTAGGATGGTGTTGATGGTGTACTTTTGCTAGGTGATTCCGTTGCGCCTTTTGGTAGCACAACTATAGAACAATCTGTGTAGACGATTCCGTAGCGTGATGCACTATGGAAGCTTTGTGTTTTTCAGTGTTATGCAATGAATCCTCAAAAACACAAAAGGTCTTAGTATATGGACTATGAGTTTGTAAATGCCTCCAGTAGGTGAAAATATAATATTTCCTTGAACACTTCAAAAATATAAGGATGAATGACCCATAAAAACTACATGTGACCCTTTACAACTTCATGTGATAACAAAATGAAATATGGTGGTTTGTTGTAAAATATTTTTTGTACTTGTAGAAATTGTTATGAAGTTTGTCTTACAACAAATGACTTGATTTGAATAAAAATGCAAACACATATACATTCCTAACACTCCTAACGTAGCATAAATTGAATTTGCAAGCAAATAATAACTACTCATTCAATGTGTAGATGATTGATGGACTATTCATGCTACAACACTTTTAATTTATTTAATAAGAAAATGAACAACATTTGGGATACTTCAATGGGAAATTTGGTAAGTAGGATTTGAAGGTTTTCACAAGTAAACACATCTTGTGACTCCATTGAAGGAAATAAGCCCAATTTCCTTAGATATTTTAAAGGTTGATCGCTTATAGATATTTTATCAAAGTATTTTTGAAGTGTTCGGGTCCTCCTTTGGAAAGGTTTGAAGATGTTGAAAAGGTTGAAAACCATGATGCACGACCTGACCATCCATGCATCTAAATTGTAGTCGATTTCTCGGTTGTTCGATCCACCAACCAATTGTCTTCTTCTGCTGGTTGACTGTCCGATCATAGGCTTGTCAAATACTCGATCGACTGATGTGGATATCTAGTCGATCACTCAACCAACTCTTTCCAAATGTTGGTCAATCGCTCGATTAACCGATTCTAGAAGAAGTGTGATGAACCATAAAAAACTGAGGTTCCAACATTAGGTGTGCCAATACCCATACCAAGAGGTATGTCCTAGGGAACCCATGTAAGTCCATGTATAATAGTCATCCTCATGAGTACCTTTGTAGAGGGAGCACCTAGGCGATGATGCACCATTTCCTTAACACCATGTATTTCCAAACCCCTGCTTGCCTCTTTCTTTATATTGTTAACCTTTTTTGGATTTTGAAATTTTTAATAAGTCCTTCCATAAGATATGCATTTATTGCATAAGACCTGGGGTGATGACCTCTTAGCGAGTTGGTATAACTCATGCTTCTTTATTGTTTTTTTTAATATATTGCTTTTCTTATTTGTTTCTTTGCCCCACATTTTGAATTAGGGATTTTTCTCTTTCTATTTTTTTTGTAAATATGCATCAACCTTGAGTTTTTAAGCCCCTTCTTCTAATGTGTTTCTGAAGCACATACCTTTTTGGGATACATGTAACAACCATCCCAAAAGAAAGGAAAACAGATAGGTCATAGATGAAATATGTTATTCATGGTAAGGGATATGGACATGTTATCCCCATGGTAAGGGATATGAAATATGTGATGCCATTTGTAAGTTGCTTAACACCAAACTCTATGTCATCTAAAGAAAAAAATCCATCCTCTGTAGGGACAATAGGAATGGTGTCTTGGAATTAGGGAACTCGTAAATAATTTTAAGGTAGGAATTCCAGTCCCTTAAAAGAATCATATTATTTTCTTTAGTATTGTAGATTAGAATTTGGCCCCGGAACTTCTTAGGATCCACCTTAGATAGTTGTGAAATCTTTTCTTTCCTTTTATTGATATAATATTTTTTTTCCTTTTAATTAGGGATTTGTACGTATTGATCTTATTGAATTTTAAGGACTCATTAGAAGCATCCCTAACGACTTTCCCATCAATTTTACATTCATTATGATCGCAAGAGTTGGTCATTCTATTATTCTTTTTACAGGACATCTTGAAAGAGAACTTGTTAATAGAAGTGGAAAGGGTAGTTGTTTTAAAATTATGATAGAGGTCTTCAATGTTATAGTTAAAACTTAGGAGATGTAATTCACTATTTAAATCCTTTAAGAAAATTTCAAGTTTACTTTTGTCAAAGCACAGTTGCCTTTGATGATCATAATTCTATTCAATGATGTTCCTATGCATGGAAAAGTTTAGAGTTAGGTTTAAATTTCTATGATCAGAGTCGGGTTCATGGTCATTTAAAAGGTCAAAAGTTACTATTTGGTTGGAAACATGGATATCACATATCACATAATCTACGCCACTACTACCTAGCCCATGAATACAAGTCATTTGGTTGGAGTTTGACCACATCATTACTCCATTGCAAATTATTAGGTCTTGAGAGTTGTAGAGCTTGACCAACTTAGTACCAAACAAATTCTCAATTAGGCCTTCAAAGATTCTTTTGTAGCTATTAGATAAAACATGGTCCTCATATAGACATAAAGTATTGTGGTTGGAATCAATGCTTAAAAGAGTAGTTTGGTTAGTTGCAATCCTAACATTAAAGTCTCATAGCAGGAGGATATACCTTCATTTTTCAAACTATAAATACCTTGTTCTAAATTATTATAGGGACAATTGCTATGTAGATTGTTTTCTTATAAAAAGTAGAATTAATAGGTGAAAAATAGAAAATTTCTATGTACATCTTGCTAGCATTGGTGTTTGAAATTTCTATCAAAATGTATTGATTGAGAGGGTCGATCTTATGAAGTTGAATGTGAGGAGAAATGTTCTTTCTAATATAACATGCTATGCCTCCTATCCCTCTTCGGTGGGACTTTTTGTTCCATGCCAACCAAAAAACAAAACCTTCATGCTCCCAAGTTTCAACTAGACAAATAATATCAATATCATTCGAGATCCAACTTATCATAGGACCTTTGCACCATGGAAATCCATGACAATTCCAAAAAAGGATCATGAGTGTCCTAAATTCCTATTTATTATTATCCTTCTGGTCTCTATCCATAACAATAGATTTTCAATTTCTAATTATTGGAAATTTTCCTTCTCCTGGCTTCTTTTACCTTTTGAACTTCCTTGATTCAACTTAGTCTTCAGGAATGATGTCTTCATTTATAAATATTCGTGGCCCTTTTAAGCTTAGGTATTTACTCAAAATGATATATTTATGGTCGTTACAACTTACTTTGGCATGGATCATCCTATCTTTATGATCAATTGTTTTTTTTCCTAGCCTCTTTGCTCCCATGCTTTCAGTCAACATCATCCACTCCCGAGATTCGAATCTCTGGTAGATGAATTCATAGAAACCTGTCATGGCTTGCATTTATCTTTAAAAGTATTAGGGTCACTTCTTTACGGAAACGATGACCAATTTCACTGGCAAAACCAACTACATAGTCTTCGACAAATACTTCCCGTTGAAATACAACATAAACTAAAAATTAGTTATGAGCCATTGAATGAAGAGGAATGCCAAATATTCTTAGATATTCCCTATTTTTTTATGGGAGAAAACAAGGATAAGGCTGTAAGAATATGGAACACATCAGGCTGGAAATGTTCTCTAGGGTTTCAAAATTTACACAACAACTGCCTTGTGGAGTTGGACAACGAAAATAATATACATATGCATGATCATCTCAGAGATCTCAAAAGAGATATTGCAAAGGATTCAAATTTTCAAGTGCCTTGCTGTGTTTGCACAAAACAATGATGATTTGTTACACCAATCATATGTAAGTCCTCAACCATTCAAGCCTTTGTAAATTATTAAGAGATATGTGTATAATATTTTTTTCATTCTTTATTGTTTCACTTTTAAAGAATGAACACGTACTAATAACGATGCACGAAATTATGGTTCTTCCTACAACAAATCGTCCCATTTATCTTCCTAGTTACATCAAAGGTGTTATTTAAGGGGAGGCTTCTATACAAGCCTTCGTCATCTTTCCAACCTCAATAATAAGTTACCATCTATTCATCTGTCCAATCCCAATAAAAAGTTGACATCTGTTAATTATTGATTAATCAATCTTATCTTTACATGCGTCCTTTTATTTGCCGACTCCAAATTGACTGTTCAATATGTGATCACTTGCAGGTTTCTTCTTCATCACATTTCTAGGCGGCCTCTTGCACGTTTCTTCTTCATCACGTTTCTTATATGCAGTCTGATCTTTCTTAAAAAATATTTATGAAAGGCCATGAAATAGGAGCAATGGATAGTGGTTATGTCTGGATAACCACATATGAATTTAACAACCTTTGGGATGCTCTGATAACTGCTTCTTCCATTGAATACATGCAATTGGGATGCTCTATTAACTGCTTCTTCCATGGAATACATGCAAGGTCTCCTAGGAATAATTTTTTTTATCCATAATTCCAACAAGCTTGGAGATTTCTGTCGAAGGTGGAACCCCAATTTAAACTAGAATACCCTCATGAAGAAAATGATGAGCTAAAGTCTACGGTTCATTTGCATATGATGTCGTCTGGATGATAGCTTGAGCAAGTTTTACACAACTTAAGGTCTTTCAGGAGGGGCCACAATTATTGACAGATCTCCCCAAGACAAATTTTAGCGGTGTGAGCGACAACCTGTCCTGGTTGGGCCAACAAATCTTGACAAAACCGACTGCATGAGGATTTTTGATCATCAATTAGTTGCAGTGGATGATTTCTCTTCTCAGGACCATGGGAGGAGGAATATATGTTGCCTCTGCTGAGATCATTTTCAACCCAGAGGCATCCTTCTCAGTCACATGCAACCGCACATTCAGGGACTCTCCTGGAGGCACTGTTATTTCAGGGCTTTGAACTGCAATGATGGTGATTGCCTTGTCATGCTCCCCGATCATAGTTTCGCCAGTCAGAGAGGCTTATGGAAAATGTATGGGATTGCATCATCAGACAAGTCCTCTTTGATGAAGATTTGGAGAGATGCCACATGAATTCCGATCAACATAAAGTATCCCATCTAAATGGAACAACGGTAAATGATTCTCTCTGCATTCATGAAGTCCACTGAGTAATAATCTTGAAGAAGTCCATAAATTATGAAATAAACAATACTACTGGAGAGAATAAGGCCCAAATTAAATAGAACATCAACACAATTGAAGAGGGCATCGACACAAATGCCTCTAAGAATTGTTCGCAAGCTGTAATTAGTGCACACGAATTCAATAAGTTTTTGGAAAGGCTTTCGAGCCTTAGATGATGGTTGAGCATGGAATCTGAAGCTCTCGATTGTTCACTATGCCAGTGGACACAATTTCATTATGAACAGATTCAGACTTGGTGAGTGGGTTTTTAGTCTGAGTGTTGGTGTTGTGGATTTGGTTTCTCTGTGGCCTGAATGTGATATGGCTATGTGGGTGTTTGGGAAACCCTGATTTAGTAATCTTGTTGATTAAGGGTATAATTTTATGAATGTATATGTTGTTTCTGTAGTTGGGTTTTTTTTTGATTTTCTTAGAACGAGAGTAGTTCTCTAATCAATGTATTTTTTCCTGGACTGTTATAGAAAATCCCATCCCATGCTCAATCATCCCATGGAATCCCATCCCCTCTTTATATATTACTTGTTGGAGTTACTTCACACACACATGATTTATTTTTCCTAAGATTTTTCCTTGTTTATTAGTCATAATTAGTCATTATCCAGTCTCCTATATTTTAGGGGAGAATATTCTACCTGGAGAATATTCTCTTTTAGTTGACACTTCAGTTTGACTAGTTGAGTTGAGTTTATATGTTGCATTGGTTTTGTCACCATGCAACATTGAGATCATCACCAACTAATGCAAAATTGTCTTGGGATCATCATCAAAAGTGTGAATTAGCCTTTATTTCCTGAGTTAACTCCTCACTATTCTTTGTTCAGTCAGTTAATTGAAGACTAGTTGACTAGTTAATTCAACTAGGTGGCAGTTCACTCCCGTAACTGCCTGAGAGACTAGACCAGGTGGAAATTCACTCTCGTAACTGATGGTGTATGTCCATATCACTCTAGACCACAACTATGGCTCATTAGTTACTCATGTATCCTATATCTATTTTTAATTATTCACTCTTTGAGTGTGGAATACGGTTAATGAGAATTCGTTCATTCTTTCCTCCTTCTTCTTTCTCCAATTCTCTCTGCAAATGTGTGTATTATTGTTTAGATAGATATATTTTGTGTAGTTTCCACACATTTATATGGTATCAGAGCCGATAGACTGCTAAGAAAAATCTACATCAAATTATTTTTGCAGGTACTGAAGATTGAAGAACGCAAAAAAAATAGAATTTATGTTTTACTCACCGATAATACTTCTCACGCCTCATAAATATTTGGAATGGAATCCAAATATTCTACTTCTTCTCATAAGTAGAGGCTAATACCAAATAACAATGCAAATGGAAGTAGATACTGATTCTGCCAATGAGAAAAATGACTTTCTCAATAGACAAGATATGGCCATAGGATTTATCTGCTTTTCTATTTCTCCAGAAATTCTCCACCAAGTATGTGATGTCACACAAGAAATCACTCCAAATGAACTATGGACCAGATTGGAGGTTCTATTTGGGAATAAATAAGATTGTGAATATTGCATGCAGGGGATTGGAAAGATAGAGCCATAAGAGAAATCGTCAGAAGATTAAGCCTCTTATTATGAAGAGTACAAAAGTATTTGTAGAAATTTGTATTCCATTAATTGAAGATGATGTCTACTCCATTTCAGATTTATTTTCTGAAATTAATGTGGAAGATATATGGCATGCATCTTAGGAGTCACAAGCAGACACTTTTGCATGAATCTTAGGAGGAAAAAAGAGAGCTGTGAAAATCAGACTCTATTATGATATTTTCTGAGCAAAATTTGCAGAAACAAATTGGATATTAGAATTCGTCTCAAGAAAATATTCAATTTCAAAAAAAAAAATCGTCCGAAATGGAGTTTCGAAAGTGAAGTTATGATCTTTTTAAAATCAATAAAATTTCATCTTTTTTCCAAAAACGACCGCATGGTTTTAAAAGTTTCATCCAAAATCTATTTGGATATTATTCATTACAAGAAGATAAAGTGGATAAGTGTGGATGTATTAATGGTGCATATACTTCATCAAATCCATGCAAACATCTACATCTTCAACAAAATCTTCAACGAGCACAAAATTTCACAGTTGTGAGGTCTTCTTGGAGTGAAGGACAAGGTTGCTTAGCAACTACATTTTGTTCCTTCTCATTTTATTTTTTTTGCATTGTAATTTGAGGGGGGTTTTTTCCCATGAGGTTTTCCTTCTTTACTCATTTATTTTAGTGTATCTTTTGTATTTGGGTACCTAACATGGCCTCGTTGCCGGGACCCATTCTTTATTTTCACCATAGTGATGTTCAGGGGGGTGTTGGAGTTACTTCACATGCACCTAGGATTTATTTTTCCTAAGGTTTTTCCTTGTTTATTAGTCATAATTAGTCATTATCCAGTCTCCTATATTTTAGGGGAGAATATTCCACC
>JZKD02S1883316.1:15794-35571 GCA_000966675.3 Picea glauca
TCTAGACCACCACTATGGCTCATTAGTTACTCATGTATCCTATATCTATTGTAAATTATTCACTCTTTGAGTGTGGAATACAGTTAATGAGAATTCTTTCATTCTTTCTCTCCTTGTTCTTCTTTCTCCAATTCTCTCTGCAAATGCGTGTATTATTGTTTAGCTAGATCTATTATGTGCAGGTTCAACACATTTACATTACTAACTTATATTCCCCATGGAATCCCATCCCATCCCCTATTTTCCATAACAGTTATCATGGAAATAGGTTAAAAACCTGAACTCTCCTAGAGATCATTGCGTAAAATTAGTATGGGGGTAGTAGGATGCAGGTTTACAAATAATTTGAATGGGCAACTTTTGCGATAAGTCATTTATGTTGCAACATCCTCATAACTTTCAGCAAGTTTGTAGGTGCGAGAGGGCCAGTGTTGAAGAAATCTATCAGTTAACCTCAAGGCAATAGCCATTTTCCCCTTACACCGTGAACCCTAAGCTAAAATAGCCGAAATCCCTATTTTTTATTCAGAAAATTAACGATGCATCATGTACACAACATCGAATTATGATTACTAAGAAAAATCCCATCATCAAGATATTTATTATTGTTGTCATGCTTAATCAACAGAAATGAGTGCCTCAAATTGCTAATTAAATTCCAAAATCTCAGTTATAAAACTGTCCCTTGGGCTTCACGGTGTAGTGTTCACATTCACGATTTGATTTGAGAAAACATGCATTGGCGACTTGTAAAAATTTGTAATGAAGTGAAATACAATGCATGATGGGAAGCACACACTTTCTTTTTTATTGGCATTGAATTCTTTCCTCCCATCCATCTCGGAGTTTCTTCAGACTTTTGGAATCTACAAAATCCATTAACTTGCTATTTCTATGGGCCAAGTTAATTCAAGATGTTTGATTACACTGAAAGGTTCACATCTCAGCTTCTTTAAATTAGCATACCCTCTAACTCAATTCTTGTTGTTTTAGTTTTCTCAGTACCAATATACCCATTGGTCCCAAATCATATCTTCCACCAGGATAGAAGAATAACATCTAGATCGAGTGGGTGTTGTGAGTTTTAATGTTTTTGATATGATGGAGCAACGACAATAGTTTCACCAGTTAGAGAGGCTTATGGAGAATGTATGGGATTGCATCATTGGACAAGTCCTCTTTGATGAAGATTCAGAGGGATGCCACATGAGTTCCGATCAACATAAAGTATCCCATCTAAATGGAACAACGATAAACGATTATCTCTGCATTCATGAAGTCCTGTGAGTAATAATCTCGACAAAGTAAATAAATTATGAAGTAAACAATACTACTGGAGAGAATAAGGCCCAAATTAAATCGAACTTCAACACAATTGAAGAGGGCATCGATACAAATGCCTCTAAGAATTGTTCGCAAGCTGTAATTAGTGCACACAAATTCAACAAGTTTTTGGAAAGGCTTTCGAGCCTTAGATGATGGTTGAGCATGGAATCTGAAGCTCTCGATTGTTCACTATGCCGATGGAGACAATGGCTGTGATGTTCATATACACTAACAGATGCAATACAATGCATTGTTCAATGAGTTGATGGAGACAATGGTGGTGATGTCCATTAAATGAAACAAATGAAATTAGCCATAGAAAACCCTGCACACTGTAGATAGTTGGCAGGTCTAGTGTAAATATTACGATGTGTGGCCTTATGTTATAGGCTTCGAACTGACGACGAAGACCTATCTTCGAGCCGACGACAAAGACCTATCAAGGGAACCTCCCTTATAAAACACCTTTGGTGTAATAATAACTAGCACATCCACATAATAAGTGGATGGTGAACGCCGATCATAATCAACTAACTTCAATTACCACCAGTTCACCATTATTCATTATTTTTTTTCATATACAAATTCTATTAATATGGAAAATCTAATAAATACATAAATGTTGGTGTTGTCTAATTGTTCTAGGAAATGGATTTTTTCCCAAGAATCTGGCAATATATATCTGCACAAAATCACTATTTTTTGTTGTTTAAAATGCATTTCTGTATGCAGAAATGGATTGAGCATGTTGAAAAACCCCTGGAGACTTGGATTATACAAAAATAATCACTCAAATTTGTGGATCTAACAATTTCTTGCTGGTTTTAGGCAAATGTCCCTGGAAAATATCGTCGAATAAAAGTCATTTCCAACGTTTAGACTACATCCATAAACACTAACTATCCATTAATAACAATATGGTTTAATATACAAATCTAATAAATACATAAAAATCAAAGACTACGGTTCATTTTACACATGAAAAAAAATAAAAAAATAAAAGTTAAAATATCCATTAAAAAATGATTTTTTTTAATAGATTTAAAGAAATTAAAATTAAAAATTAAAATATCCATTAAAAAATGAAAATTTAAAATTTATTATATAAAATTTAAATTTATAAATTTAAAATTTATTAATTCTTACACATTTAAATTAAATTAATCTATATTATATAATTCACTCCCAAATTTACAATCCGTCGATCAAATTTACACATTTAAATTAAATTAATCTATATTATATAATTCACTCCCAAATTTACAGGAACACGTGGATGCAGTTGAGTGGGTGAAGGAGATACCCAGAGACAAGAGATTGGTCAATGGTTGAGGAACATGTGGCAGATGGTTGAGTAACAGGTGGCAAAGTGTTATACACCATTGTTCTACTGAATAGTCGATTAGATTTTATTTCTCCTTAAAAAACACACACGTATATATAATATCCTCTTAAGGTATTGCAACCTAGCTTGGTTTATACGACCTATTCTGTCATAATTAAACATTACATTTAAACAAAATTCAACCATTGAGTTTTTAAGAGAACTCTTTGTGAATGGGTATTTTTTAGTTTATTTTGCAACACCTAATGATGTTGATTACGATTATATGTGTGGCTCTGTTTTTTTTGTTTTATTATCGTAGATATTGTGATGGAATCCATGAATTTTCTTGAATGCATTCTAGTTCAACCATCAATATCAACTATATTTTGGTGCTTTAGTTCATGTTGTGGAATTATCATCAGGATGCAATGTTGAAATTCATTTTCACAACAATCGTTCAACCAGTCTTTGCTGGATTTTCAGATAAATTTCATAATACTCCTCTCTACGTCTCATGTTTCCATATAATAATTATTTAGTGTTTTTTCAAATGTCCTGTAACAATGGCCTTCCCTTTGCTTACGCCCCAGTAACATAGGCCATGGTTAGTGTGTTTTCCATATACTTATTACTCACATTTTATTCCTAATGGCAGAGATGTAGACATAAAATAGTCATTGCAAACTGAAAGTGAGAAGCAACTTATCTTTGCATCCTGTCTGCAATTATAGGCAGCGATCCTAGGGAGTGTGCTTCTTGAAGAAGTGATAGAAAATTTCTTGTTGTGATTGCTCGTGGCCAACATAATGCAATTTCAGAGAGTATGCACAAAATGGATATATTTGTTCCTATCAAATGCGTATTGGAGGAACATATACTTGATGGATCAAGATCGAGATAAGGGATTGAAAAGAGGTGCATGGTTCTTTCTCTGCACAACTGATAAATTCTCATGCGCCTTTGACTTTGAAATGGACCACTTGCACAAGATACCCAATCCAACAGTCCCTCGTATGTCTATTATTACTGCAACAGGCAATGAATCTCGTTGCAGACTACAAGATATTATCCATCTGCAATCTGATTAAGAAGACATTGAAGAAACTGCCTTCGACCTCCAGAGTTCAATTGATACACAAAGCAAACATGTGTCTGAACAAATATGCCCAGTCCTATAAAATTATTGTAGTAGGAGAATAGAATAACACCGTGTCTGCTCTCATGAAATCGAGAGTATATAGGATTTATACTGAGATTTATGATTCCATTGTTAGTTATTGGAGAATGGAAGGAAACCCATTGCCCCATGTAAAATTTGGGTCCGATCCTGGAGTATGGTGTAATGGTTTCTTCTACTCTATCACATATATGCCATATGGAGTTGTTATATTGATAAAACATAAACAAGAAGAACAAGGTGAAAAAGGCTCACTAGCCAACACTTATTGTATTCACTCCAATGTTACATATTTATAGTACAATGGGTGATGCCACCTTATAGAGAGATTTTCTCTAGATCCTAAAATCATGCATGATGACTAAGTTAGGCAATCTTAACTAAATCATTAGTCATCACTTGAGGATATATTACTGATATTCTAAATGAATAATACAAATATAGGTGATAATTTAGACTTAGTGATTGGTAAAGGTAAGCCATAGGCTAACAATCCCCCCCTCAATCATAAGTCCGATCAATAATACCAGCAATAAAGCATAAAATGGTATCAATTTCAAGTCTTCATACTAAAACTCCTGTGCTGAGCCTTAATGAAGAACTGCCTGAAAAACTGCCAAACTGGATGGTGAACATGTTCATTTGAAATTAACTGGAAGAGAGCTGAGATATGGAAGTGAAAAACTGCAATATCTGAACATTTCCTGATTGCTTGACAATTTGAGCATTTTCCCAAGTATTTGAGCTAGAAGAATCTGATGTCTTCTGCTAATTGGTGAACATGTAGTATCATAACTCTAATATCAGTGTATCACTGAAGTGCTCTATGAATTTGTGGTTTGGGATGACCACTGACCAATTGATACTGTGTATTTGATGATTTTTGGATAACCACTAACCAACTGTGACACTTTTAGGTGTCCAACAACATCCCAATGTATAATGTGTATGATTCAATTGCAAGTCATTGAACCATAATCCTGCCAAATTTTGCCATCTCTGGAAAATATGACTATGTAATCATGTGAGCTAGGATGCATACAAATTGTTTACTTAATGTAAACTCCAATCTGATGAGAGCGAACCAAGAGAAGTGAATCAGCTTCTAGTCTGACACATCCCTAAAAAATGCCTAACAACTCAATCAAATGCCAAGCTGCAATGTCGAAGGATCCTCTTGTCCTCTACTAGGTCGAATGACCATTTTTTTGAACCAAACGTCCACATCAATGCTCTCAAAATTACAATTAACATCCAAATTATGTATGATTCAACTTAAAATTATTGAACCATAATTCTGCTAAAGTCTGTCACCTACAGACCGAAGTTGCCCATTTGGACAATTTCATGCCCATCTGGCACACTTGATGTTTGTTGTTTTTGAAACTTTCTGTCTGACAACCATCTTCAATTCCATCATCAATTCCCCCCTTTGTCAGCTAAAAGGAGAGACCACAAGTGGTTTCATGAATCATCTTCACTGGAATTTTTAACTCCCCCCCTTAAGGTGCATGAGAGTTACATCATTGTACTCCCTCCTTCTATGCTCAAGAGAGTACCATACTTGTTCCATTTGAGTACAACACAAAGTGGGCATGTAGAAAAAACCACATGTTATCTCATCCCGTGAGGGCCATGCTCGAAAGCTATGCCATAAGGGGACCACTTATGTGAGGTACACAAATGTTATGTGCTGTAAGGATTAGTCTTTACTAGAGATTGAATTCTTCGGTAAGTCTTATATAGTCTCTTGGTTGTTGATGACCAATGCCAAGGCTCAATCCACTCATAGTGAATCTTCAATCTTGCAAGTTTCTTTATTGATGAACATTTGTCTGAAGAATGGTTATGCTTTCCACAATGCTGGCAATGCTGGAGATCAAAACATTGATTCACCTTGTGACCAACTCAATTGCAATGTTGGCATTTATCATTTTTATGTTGAACAAGAACATGTGAAAGTGAGTCTTCTTGAAGGAATCCAACACTTTGGAATTGGATTCGTTTGGAATAATTGAGAATATGAAAGGTAACTTCCTTGTCATATCCAAGTCCTATTCTATTCTTGTTGTAGATGATTTATTCCCAATGTCTGATGATGGGCTTGGACATAGTATTCTTAACCTGTTGCTTTGAAATACGTGGAAATGGATTTACTTCATGTTGTTGTAGCATTGAAAGGTTTTCTTCACTGAAATCAAAAGAAAACTCTTGAAATGTAGGTTCATGAATAGATTCAACTTCGTTTGAAACTGATTCTAAAGTTGTATCACTGTATTGTTCCTTCACTGACTATTGATCAAAAACATCATCATCATCATCATCATTATCATCATCATCATCATCATTGTAGAGAGGGTTGTGTTGAACAAAAACTAGTTTAGAACACTTCACTCGCTGTTTATTTTTGAGATCAATCAACTCATCATTCAATAGCTGGGATAGAGATTGAAGAAGTATAACTTTAGCTTGCATCACTTGCAAACAAGTTAGCACTGATTGAATAGTTTCTCTATTCAATATCACTGTGTTGTCTTCAATGGTGTTTAGAGTGTTCAGTAACTCTAATAATTCTATACTTCGAGCCATTTCAAAACACTACAGGAGGTCTCCTTGTGCAGGTAGATCCTGATTACAATTTGACTCGACAGAGGAAGGCTTATATGCAACTTGCTCACTTGAATTGCTTGCTTGAAATTCACGCCCACTTGAACTTGCTTGATTTCTTCCAAGAAGTTGAGGGTTTCAGATACCATCGAAAATGCACCCAAAACTTTGATGTTTACAATGATTTGAGTTTCCAGTACTCAACCTTGTCAATTTCGACTCAAAATGACTCTAGGGTGTCGGGCTCAGCCGAAAATTCACCCGATACAATTTAATGTGATTTTAATAGTGACACTTACAAATAAACTATTGCAAGTACAATTCAACTTGATCAAGTAATCTTACAACAAACATTTTTTGCAAGTTACAATTGAATTTCAAATGCTCCATGATGTGTTGAGTTCAAATACTTTGATTTTTCCATTGCTGATGTGGTTGAGGACTTGAATGCTTTAATGTGCACTGCAGATACTTGATCACATGTTCTTGATTGTAAGTGCTTCAGTAGCGTTAATTGTGTGCTTGAATTAACTTGCTTGCACTCAATGTATGATGAGTTAAATGATACATTACAAATGTATTTATGTCAAAGCTAGACATTAAACATCATAAAGTAACAATGTAAATATTCGCCACAACACACTACGCAAGGTGTATCTAAGATCCCCTTATTCAATTTCGGACGAATCTAAAACATAGAGAAAAATACTTCAAACAACATACAATGGGAAGGCTACAATGTACTTTATCCTTCATCGTGATTTAACAAGGCTATCAATTCATATATTATTTTTCTTCTGCTCTCAAAGACTTAAGAAAACAATAAGAATTTTCTCAAGAAAATATTTTCTTAAGAAAATATTTTCTTATAACTTCCCATAAAAAACCCTTTAATTATCTTTTAACTCCCCCCTTTATCACTGTTATGTAAAAAGTGAAAATATCATAAAGTAGTAATACTTCAAATTAGATTTAAAAGTAAATTACTTAAAAAAAACTTTCAAAACATATATAAATATGCTTTGTATATCCCTTTTACATACCACTCTTAAACTTTAAGAAGTGATTTATGAAAATCTGTGCATAGTTTTGTTTTATATGCAGAAATCATAAATGAAATCTAATTAAAAACTGTGCATTGAGATATCAAAACAAAAGAGTAAAATTTAATACCCTTTGTTTTCGGTGATGAGATTTAATATTGGAATTTAGAAAAAGTAGTGCACCATTTATGTGGAAAATAAGAGAGAGATATTAACGCAAATCACCAGGCATACCCGTGAAGGAGAAACCAATTTGTGTCTAGGTGTTCTCTGCAGATGGCAGGCTCGTGGATCAGATCAAATCTTCATTGGATGAATCTTTTCACTGGATTCTGTTGATTTTGTTGCTACGTATTTGGCTGATCTAGATTGGCGAAAACACCATGCTTCCTTCTCTCATTACTCTCGCCCAGATCGCAGTAAAACAATTACAGGCTCTCATGACAAAGTTCATGCGCCCTCCACAGATTTCAGGAATAGGGATTTGCATTTGAATAATATCTGGGCATGAACAATTTTGATGATGGAAGAACATGCGTGAAGAGAACATTCTCAAGCTTTCTGGATTGTTCATAATCAATATGCATTATTGTTTTGAGGCATGCGAGAATGCATATTTGTGGATCGCTCAAGTCAAATCTCCTCCAAGAGTTTTTCAACTATGCAGAGATCTGCCATTTGGAGATCTACCACAAAGAAATCTTCCATCCAACGATATGCCACACATAAATATGCAAGCAATCTGTCCATCTAGCAAATGATCGAATCAACAATATGATCCATCCAATGACCAATAATTCTCCAGCAAAAATAGATCTTAAAATAACTTCTTCCAGTTCACAAATCATTGCAAATGAAAATAATTGATGAAGCCATTTTTCTAATCCATCTGCAGAATAGTTTCCAATCACATCAACATTCAAAGGCTTGTAGTAGTTGTTAAATATCCAGAAAAACAAAAAGAGAATAATGAAGGAGGACATATCAAAATTTTCCCTTTATTCTAAGTGAATGCCACGTGCAAGATGCAATATTGTGTTGGGACGCATGTATGACAAATAAGAATATTGTGATGGGACGCACGTTCAGATATTTCTCCTGCAAATCGAGAAAGATCTAGATTGTCTTGTGAAGTGAAGTTTGTTCTCAAATGGACGGGCAACAGAGAGCTTCACTCCAAATTTTAGGCCCACTGAATTTGTAATGCACATTGTCCTTCGAAGTTGCATAATGTTCTTTAAAGGAATTGGGTAGATTCTCGATCCATGAATTGGAGTGCCATCCAGAAGTACAAAATAAAGTATGCCCTCACAATGATAAAATCCAGGCCTTCCCATAATGGACAAAAGCCAAGAAAATCATGGTTACATAGGATGGAAAACTTAGTCATTCGCCTTGCACGTAAATTAGAAGGATCAAACCTGTAAAGGCTCGATTACAAGAATAAACCCTTAACAACAAATGCCCAAATAGATCGTTGCACTTTCAAGTTGATCGCTGCACTGTTTTGGATCAATCTTGCCAATTGCTCCAACCTCTTTTGTCTATGCCTTGTTAAATTTTGACTCAAGAACTCAGACATGCAATAACTAAATTGAATTTTGCTTCTCGTTCTCATGGACCTCCTCTTTTGAATGTTTCCCTTGGGATTCACGGTGTAGTGTTCACATTCACAACTTGATTTGAGAAAACATACATTGGGGACTTGTAAAAAGTTGTAATGAAGTGAAATACAATGCATGATGGAAATCACACAATGGAAAGCACACGATTGTTGGCATTGACTTCTTTCCTCCCATCCATCTTGGAGTTTCTTTAGACTTTTGGAATCTACAAAATCCATTAACTTGCTATTTCTAGGGGCCAAGTTAATTCAAGATGTTTGATTGCACTGAAAGGTTCACGTGTTAGCTTCTTTAAATTAGCATACCCTCTAACTCAATCCTTCTTGTTTTAGTTTTCTCGGTACCAATATACCCATTGGTCCCAAATCATATCTTCCACCAGGATAGAAGAATAACGGCTAGATCGAGTGGGTATTGTGAGTTTTAATGTTTCTAATATGATGGAGCAACGACATTAGTTTCACCAGTCAGAGAGGCTTATGGAAAATGTATGGGATTGCATCATCAGACAAGTCCTATTTGATGAAGATTTGGAGGGATGCCACATGAGTTCCTATCAACATAAAGTATCCCATCTAAATGGAACAACGGTAAATGATTCTTTCTGCATTCATGAAGTCTAGTGAGTAACAATGTCGACGAAGTCCATAAATTATGAAGTAAACAATACTACTGGAGAAAATAAGGCCCAAATTAAATAGAACATCAACACAATTGAAGAGGGCATCGACACAAATGCCTCTAAGAATTGTTCGCAAGATGTAATTAGTGCGCACGAATTCAACAAGTTTTTGGAAAGGCTTCCAAGCCTTAGACAATGGTTGAGCATGGAATCTGAAGCTCTCGATTCTTCAGTATGCCAGTGGAGACAATGGCGGTGTTCACTGTGCCGGTGGAGACAATGGCTGTGATGTTCATATATACTAACAGATGCAATACAATGCATTGTTCAATGTGTTGATGGAGACAATGGCGGTAATGTCCATTAAATGAAACAAATGAAATTAGCCATAGAAAACACTGCACACTGCAGATAGGTGGCATGTCTAGTGTAAATATTACGATGTGTGGCCTTATGTTATAGGCTTCGAACTGACGACGAAGACCTATCTTCGAACCGATGACGAAGACCTATCAAGGGACCCTCCCTTATAAAACACCTTTGGTGTAATAATAACTAGCACATCCACATAATCAACTAACTTTAATTACCATAAGTTCGCCATTATTCATTATTTTTTTCATATTCAAATTCTTTTAATATGGAAAATCTAATAAATACATAAATGTTGGTGTTGTCTAATTGTTCTAGGAAATGGCTTTTTTCCTGAGAATCTGGCAATATATATCTGCACAAAATCACTATTTTGTTGTTGTTTAAAATGCATTTCTGTATGCAAAAATGGCTTGAGCATGTTGAAAAACCCCTGGAGGCTTGGATTCTACAAAAATAATCACTCAAATTTGCGGATCTAACAAATTTTTGTTGGATTTAAGGCAAATATCCCCAAAAAATATCGTGGAATAAAAATCATTTCCAACGTTTAGACTACATCCATAAACACTAACTACCCATTAATAACAATATGGTTTAATATACAAATCTAATAAATACATAAGAATCAAAGACTATGATTCATTTTACACGCCAAGTAAAAAAAATAAAAACTAAAAAAATTAAATTAAATTTATAAATTTAAAATTTATTGATTCTTACACATTTAAATTAAATTAATCTATATTATATAATTCACTCCCAAATTTACAATCGGTCGATCACATTATAGAGATATCATAGACTATCAACTATCAGCAGACATCGAGCTTCTTCATAGGGTTAACTATCGTAGACTAATAGGGTCAACCTGTATAGGAACATCTCGCGAGCTTCTTCATAGGGTTAACCCGTACTGGAACACGTAGAGGCAGTTGCAGTAAATTTATTAATCCCTAAAACTTGAGTGGGTGAAGAAGATACCCAGAGACAAGAGATTGATCAATGATTGAGGAACATGTGGTAGATGGTATATATAAAATCCTCTTAAGGTATTGCGACCTAGCTTGGTTTATACGACCTATTCTATCATAATTAAACGTTACATTTAAACAAAATTCAATCATTGAGTTTTTAAGAGCACTCTTTGTCAATGGGTATTTTTTAATTTATTTTGTAGCAACTCATCATGTTGATTATAATTATATGTGTGGCTCTGTTTGTTTTGTTTTATTATCGTAGATCTTGTGATGAAATCCATGAATTTGCTTGAATGCATTTTAGTTCAACCATCAATATCAACTATAGTTTGGTGCTTTAGTTCATGTTGTGGAATTATCATCAGGATGTAATGTTGAAATTCATTTTCATAACAATCGTTCAACTAGTCTTTGCTAGATTTTCAGATAAATTTCATAATACACCTCTCTACGTCTCATGTTTCCATATAATAATTATTTAGTGTTTTTTCAAATGTTCTGCAACAATGGCCTTCCCTTTGATTATGCCCCAGTAACATATGCCATGGTTAGTGTGTTTTCCATATATTTATTACTCACATTTTATTCCTAATGGCAGAGATGCAGAGAAAAAATAATCATTGCAAACCGAAAGTGAGAAGCAACTTATCTTTGCATCATGTCTGCAATTAGAGGTAGAGAGCCTAGGGAGTGTGCTTCTCGAAGAAGTGATAGAAAAGTTCTTGTTGTGCTTGCCCATGGCCAACATAATGCAGTTTCAGAGAGTATGCACAAAATGGATATATTTGTTCCTGTCAGATGCGTATTGGAGGAACATATACTGGATGGATCAAGATCGAGATCGGGGATTGAAAAGAGGTGTATGGTTCTTTCTCTACACAACTGATAAATTCTCATGCGCCTTTGACTTTGAAATGGACCACTTGCCCAAGATACCAAATCCAACAGTCCCTTGTATGTCTATTATTAGTGCAACAGGTAGTGAATCTCGTTGCAGACTACAAGATATTGTCCATCTGCAATCCGACTAAGAATACATTGAAGCAATTGCCTCCGAACTCCAGAGTTCAGCTGATACACAAAGCAAACATGTGTCTGAACAAAGATGCCCAATCCTATAAAATTATTGTAGTAGGAGAAGAGAATAGCACCATGTCTGGTCTCATGAACTCGAGAGTATATAGGATTTATACTGAGATTTATGATTCCACTGTTAGTTACTAGAGAATGGAAGGAAACCAATTGCCCCATGTAAAATTTGGGTCCGATCCTGGAGTATGGTGTAATGGTTTCTTCTACTCTATCACATATATGCCATATGGAGTTGTTATATTGATAAAACATAAACAAGAACAACAAGGTGGAAAAGGATCACTAGCCAACACTTATTGTATTCACTCCAATGTTACATATTTATAGTACAATGGGTGATGCCACCTCATAGAGAGATTTGCTCTAGATCCTAAAATCATGCATGATGACTAGGCTAGGCAATCTTAACTAAMTCATTAGTCATCACTTGAGGATATATTACTAATATCTTAAATGAATAATACAAATATAGGTGACAATTTAGACTTAGTGATTGGTAAAGGTAAGCCATAGGCTAACAATCCCCCCCTCAATCATAAGTCCGTTCAATAATACCAACAATAAATCATAAACTGGTATCAATTTCAAGTCTTCATACTAATACTCCTATGCTGAGCCTCAATGAAGAACTACCTGAAAAACCGCCAATCTGGATGGTGAACATGTTCATTTGAAATAAACTAGAAGAGAACTAAGATATGGAAGTGAACAACTACAATATCTGAACATTTCCTCATTGCTTGACAATTTGATCACTTTGCCAAGTATTTGAGCTAGAAGAATCTGATGTCTTCTGCTACTTGGTGAACATGTAGTATCACCACTCTAATATCAGTGTATCACTGAAGTGCTCTTTGAATTTGTGGTTTGGGATGACCACTAACCAATTGAATACGTGTATTTGATGATTTTTGGATAACCACTAACCAATTGTGACACTTATAGGTGTTCAACAACATCCCAATGTATAATGTGTATGTTTCAATTGCAAGTCATTGAACCATAATCCTGACAAATTTTGCCATCTCTGGAAAATATCTCTATGTAATCATGTGAGCCAAGATGCATGCAAATTTTTTACTTAATGTAAAATCCAATCTGATGAGAGCGAACCAAGATAAGTGAATCAACTTCTAGTCTGACACATCCTTGAAAAATGCCTGACAACTCAATCAAGTGCCAAGCTGCAATGCAGAAGGATCGTCTTGTCCTCACAATGATAAAATCCAGGCCTTCCCATAATGGAAAAAATCCAAGCAAATCATGGTTACATTGGATGGAAAACTTAGTCATTCCCCTTGCATGTAAATTAGCAGGATCAAACCCGTAAAGGCTCAATTACAAGAATAAACCCTTAACAACAAATTCCCAAATAGATTGTTGCACTTTCAAGTAGATCACTGCACTATTTTGTATCGATCTTGCCAATTGCTCCAACCTCTTTTGTCTATGCCTTGTTAAATTTTGACTCAAGAACTCGGACATGCAATAACTAAATTGAATTTTTCTTCTCGTTATCGTGGACCTCCTCTTTTGAATGTTGCACAGGTTGTGAATGGTATTCCTTTGCTTAACGTGAATTCCCAATGAACTCACTCAACCATGATGATATGATTTGGTTGAAAGTAGTTATGGAGCATGCAATGCTCTATAGACCACTAATCATACAAATTACTGGTTTTTGCAAGCAGTCTCACTATCTGATAACAAATCCCATAACTGCATATTCAAAAGATGGGATTCATTCCAGCTAGATAAGAGCATTTATGCAACAGATTAGATCGTTCCATAAAAGTTTGTGGAGGGAATGGCTATGCCGGTGTTAACAGATTTGGAGCTTTGTGTAATGACCATGATATTTTTGAAGGAGACAATATAGTTTTTCTACAACAAGGGTTGATCTGAGATACTAAAACTTAACTAGAAACAGTTCTTGTTTGATTTGCATTAGGTGAGATTGCTAGACAACTATCATTGTGTACATCATTGGTGCATATTTAAGCAAATGTTAATTATTATGAAATGCAGATACTACATATCAGATATACCTCGTAGATTGCTTCGATTTCTTGTTTGCCACACCATATCACAAAACAGCCACATAAAATCGTGTGAAGGCAGAAGAGTGTTCGCTTGAACAACAAATTGCTCCAAAGTCCGGCTTCTTATATTTTAATTTAACAACATGTAGAATGTATTCAATCCTTGTGGGTGGATATTCTTTGCAGCTACCAATCTTGAATAGCGATCTCTCCTCTCAGAACAGTAATAGCTCTTCCCCATAACATTGCGTCCTCTCTCATATGATGGCTCCAATTTTTTTTATAGGCTACAAAATCTGTACACTACTGTACATTGTGCAACAAAGTTTGAATCATGTTTGTACTATGTCTTGACTCTCTTTATTTTCATTGCACATCCCAAAGATTATGTATCTACATTTTGTTGGTGTGAGAAACATCTATCATTATCATCATTTCTTCAACATGGCTCTGATACCAATTGATAAAACACAAACAAGAACAATAACAAGGTGGAAAAGGATCACTAGCCAACACTTATTGTATTCACTCCAATGTTACATATTTATAGTACAATGGGTGATGCCACCTCATAGAGAGATGTGCTCTAGATCCTAAAATCATGCATGATGACTAGGTTAGACAATCTTAACTAAATCATTAGTCATCACTTGATGATATATTACTAATATCCTAAATGAATAATACAAATATATGTGACAATTTAGACTTAGTGATTGGTAAAGGTAAGCCATAGGCTAACATATATTTGATCCAAAAAAAATGTGCTTGGAATGAACTTGAAGTAGCCATGCCATGCTATGTTTCAACTCCATCTCTTGCAGCTTGCAATGGCCGCCTACTCATAGTTGGAAGGATGATTAGCAACCTTGATAAAGCTATAAAAAAAACCTCATCTGGGAATTGCAATACATGGGTAGTAATGTTAAATCTTGGACCGAGCTCCAACAGATGCCTCCAAGTACGTGTTCAAATTTCACGGCTCCTCTCACATGTTATTCTCCGTTGGTATGTTCTACGATACGGGATTGGCTGTGCATTGCTATGCATCTAAGCCCACATACAATTGCTTTCAATTTATATAATAACACATGGAAAAGTATTCCAATATGTCTCTTCACATGTGTGTTTGTTTAGAATCATGGAAGGTGGGCTAGACTTCCCTTGAGATTGAAGTCTTCCATAGCTTTTTATTGAATCCAAACAAATACTTTCATTCCACTTTTTTGGATTTTGTTTGATATGACAATGACTATGGTTTGATGGATACTTCTTCTATTCTTTTTCAACAGAGAAATGCATGGGGTAAGTTAAAAATAGTATTACCCATCTGAAACCAACACGTTTAGTTGAAAAGGGCATTGGATTATACCGAAAGAAACACATACAACATGTGTGATAATTTATTCACTAGATTTTAATACAATAAAAGTAAGGGAAGTAAGATAATAAAAAACAATAAAATAATATTTCAAATAAAGTTTAAGGGAACTAAGATAATAAAAAATAATAAAATAATATTTTTGAGATTTAGGTATTTAGTAAACCTTAATACATTAAAACAATACTTATAAACAACTTTAATGTTAATTTCAGTTTTTTTTTTTTCAATTTCCATAGACTATAAAAAATATATTTATAATATTAATAATAAGTTTTTTTAATTTTTAAATAACAAAATTAAATATAAATAAAAAATAATAAAAAATCTTTATACATTAAAAGAGACAATTATAATCAATTTAATAAGTTATTTTTCATTTTATAAGATTTTTTATTTTTTCATTGACAAAATTAATTATAAATAAAAAATAATAAAAAATCTTTATACATTAAAATAGACAATTATAATCAATTTAATAAGTTATTTTTCATTTTTTATTTATTTTTTCTTCGATTTAATAAATTATTTTTCATTTTTTCTTCATTAGTATGTGTACATTTCAAACTTGGAGTTATAGGATTATTGAAAATATTTAGTGAGATATGAAATGAATATGAACCTTGTAAAGTATTATTTTCTATCTAAAAAACAAAATATCATGATCTTTAAACAATGTAATTACCCTAATTCACTTCCGTGTTTACTTTCCCTTTCCCTGCTGGGGGTATACTAGTTATTTTGATTCTACTTTTTTAATTATAGTATGCTATGCACTAGGTCAAAAATGTCATGGTTCAAAACAAGAAGTCATGTGCTGTTGGGAAACCGTGTGATGAAGTCTCTCAATAGAATTCTCAATACAAGTCATTGTTTTCTTGGTGTCGGGTTCCTTGAGGTTGAAGACCTTCACATGGAACACATTTTAAGGAGGGTGCAGTCACCAAATGTAATATGAATTCACTGGTACTAGTGTCCCTACTCTTTACTGCCTTATTGGAATCCAATGAATAATGTAATAGTTTTGGAGGTGTCCCTACTCTCTGTTTAGACAGTTAATTGAAGACTAGTTGACTAGTTAATTCAACTAGGTGGCAGTTCACTCCCGTAACTACCTGAGAGACTAGACTAGGTGGAAATTCGCTCTTGTAAATGCTGGTGTGTGTCCACATCACTCTATACCACCATTATGGCTTATTAGTTACTCATGTAACCTATATATATTGATAATTATTCACTCTTTGAGTGTGGAATACAATTAATGATAATTCTTTCATTCTTTCCTGCTTCTTGTTCTTTCTCCAATTCTCTCTGCAAATGTGTGCATTATTGTTTAGCTAGATCTATTATGTGCAGGTTCAACACATTTACATGGTATCAGATTCAACAGACTGCTAAGCAAAAGCTACACCAAATTATTTTTGCAGGTACTGAAGATTGAAGAACGCAGGAAAAATGGAATTTATGTTTTACTCACCGATAATACTTCTCATGCCTCATAAATATTTGGAATGGAATCCAAAGATTATACTTCTTCTCAAAAGTAGAGGCTTATACCAAACAACCATGCAAATGGAAGTAGATACTGTTTCTTTCAATGAGAAAAATGACTTTCTCAATAGACAAGATATGGCCATAGGATTTATCTGCTTTTCTATTTCTCCAGAAATTCTCCACCAAGTATGTGATGTGACACAAGAATTCACTCCAAATAAACTATGGACTAGATTTGAGGTTCTATTTGGGAATAAATAATATTGTGAAGATTGCATGCAGGGGATTGGAAAGATAGAGCCATAAGAGAAACCATCAGAAGATCAAGCCTCTTATTATGAAGAGTACAAAAGTATTTGCAGAAATTTGTATTCCATTAATTGAAGATGATGTCTACTCCATTTCAGATTTATTTTCTGAAATTCATGTGGAGGATATATGGATTGCATCTCAGGAGCCACATGCAGACACTTTTTCATGCACCATGCATGCATCTCAGGAGGCAAAAAGAGAGCCGTGAAAATCAGACTCCATTTTGATATTTTCTGAGAAAACTTTGCAGAAACAAATTGGATATTTGAATTCCTGTCAAGAAAATATCCAATTTCAAAAAACAAAATCATCCTAAACTGAGTTTGGAAAGTTAATTTATGATCTTTTCAAAATCAATAAAATTTCAGCGTTTTTCCAGAAGCAGCCGCACGGTTTTCAAAGTTTCATCCAAAATTTATTTGGATATTATTCATTACAAAAAGATAAAGTGGATATGTGTGGATATATCAATGGTCCATATACTTCATCAGATCCATGCAGACATCTACATCTTCAACAAAATCTTCAACGAGCACAAAATTTCACAGTTGCGAGGTCTTCTTGGAGTGAAGGACAAGGTTGCTTAGCAACTACATTTTGTTCCTTCTCATTTTATTTTTTTTGCATTGTAATTTGAGGGTTTTTTTTTTCCATGAGGTTTTCCCTCTTTACTCATTTATTTCAATGTATCTTTTTTATTTGTGTACCTAACATGTCCTCGTTGATGAGACCCATTCTTTATTTTCACCATAGTGATGTTCAGGGGGGGTGTTGGAGTTACTTCACATGCACCTAGGATTTTTTTTTCCTAAGGTTTTTCCTTGTTTATTAGTCATAATTAGTCATTATCCAGTCTCCTATATTTTAGGGGAGAATATTCCACCTGAAGAATATTCTCTTTCAGTTGACCCTTTAGTTTGACTAGTTGAGTTGAGTTTAGATGTTGCATTGGTTTTGTCACCATGCAACATTCGGATCATCACCAACTAATGCAAACTCACCTTTGGATCATCATCAAACTGGTGAATTAACCTTGATATCTTGAGTTAACTCCTCACTACTCTCTGTTCAGTCAGTTAATTGAAGACTAGTTGACTAGTTAACTCAACTAGGTGGCAGTTCACTCCCATAGCTGTTTGAGAGACTAGACTAGGTGGCAGTTCACTCCCGTAACTGCTGGTGTGTGTCCAGATCACTATAGACCACCACTATGGCTGATTAGTTACTCATGTATCCTATATATATTGTAAATTATTCACTCTTTGAGTGTGGAATATGGTTAATGAGAATTCTTTCATTCTTTCTCTCCTTGTTCTTCTTTCTCCAATTCTCTCTGCAAACATGTGTATTATTTTTTAGCTAGATCTATTCTATGCAAGTTCAACACATTTACATTATTAACTTATATTCCCCATGGAATCCCATCCCATCCCCTATTTTCCATAACATTTATCATGGAAATAGGTTAAAAACCCGAACTCTCCTAGAGAGCAATGCGTAAAATCAGTATGGGGGTAGGTAGGATGTAAGTTTACAAATAATTTGAATGGGTGACTTTTGCGACAAGTCATTTACATTGCAACATACTCGTAATTGTCAGCAAGTTTGTAGGTGCGAGAGGGCCAGTGTTGAAGCAATCTATCAATTAACCTCAGGGCAATATCCAGTTTCCCCTTACACTGCGAACACTAAGCTAAAATAGCCGAAATCCCTATTTTTTATTCAGAAAATTAACGATGCATCATGTACACAACATCGACTTATGATTACTAAGAAAAATATCTTCATCAAGATATTTATTATTATTTTCATGCTTAATCAACAGAAATGAGTGCCTCAAATTGCTAATTAAATTCCAAAATCTCAATTATAAAAATGTCCCTTGGGCTTCATGGTGTAGTGTTCACATTCACAGCTTGATTTGAGAAAACATACATTGGCGACTTGTAAAAAGTTGTAATGAAGTGAAATACAATGCATGATGGAAAGCACATTATTTCTTTTTTACTGGCATTGACTTCTTTCCTCCCGTTCATCTCGGAGTTTCTTCAGACTTTTGGAATCTACAAAATCTATTAACTTGCTATTTTTTCAGACTATTTTTTGTTCTTTAAAATGCATTTTTGTATGCAAAAATGGATTGAGCATGTTGAAAAACCATGGAGACTCGGATTATACAAAAATAATCACTGAAATTTGTGGATCTAACAATTTTTTGCTTTATTTTAGGCAAATGTCCCGGAAAAATATCGTCGAATAAAAGTAATTTCCAACGTTTAGACTTCATCCATAAACACTAACTACCCAATAATAACAATATGGTTTAATATACAAATCTAATAAATACATAAAAATCAAAGACTATGGTTAATTTTAC